>PVKB01002771.1:237500-251122 GCA_004027205.1 Ctenodactylus gundi | reverse complement strand
TTCAGACTTTCCCAGATTGCACCACTCTGACCTTTTGCCTTTCATTTCCATTTATAAGGATCCTCATGGTTATATTAGCCTGACTAAGCTGTCCAGGATAATCTCTATGATTTAAAATCAGCCTGTTAGGAGAAAATCTAATTGTAGCTACAGCTAAACTCCCCTTTGCCGCGAATCGTAACATATTTACTGACTTGGAGGATAAAAGCCTGCACATCTATGGGGCCCACTCTTCTGCTTGTAATGAGAGATATGTACACACACACACACACACACACACACACACACACACACACCTGGGAGACATCATTAAAGTGAAATGCCAATCTATATGCTGTTCATTTTTAGTTTTATTTTTTTTTTGTACTGCTGGGGATTGAGTCTCAGGCTTTGTACATTGTAGGCAAATGCTACATCACTGAGCTGTAAACAGGCAGCCTCTCTAATGCTTTTTATTTTTAAAATGGCACAGTTAATTAACTTAAATTTAGTGAACAAACAAAGGTGTTCTGAATTCTAATCGTGTTCTGTTACAACTTTTAAAATGTATGTCTAAGTTTAAAAACCAAATGCTAAGCATTGGAAGTTATGTTTGTAGAACACGCTTCAAATGTAGAAATGCTTGGTTTTCCTTTAAAACGGTGAAAAAACTCCAAATGTCAAGTTATTATGCTTATGTCATCAAGATTTGTAACGTTTACACTCAGTCCTGAAGACCGAATTTAGAGTCTTTTGACCTGTGTTGACTCTTCTTTGTATCTGGTATTTTCTTTCATATGATTCCTCAGTTCAAAATGGGTTCGTGGGTGCTGGATTTCCAAGTTCTTGTGTGTTCAGGAATATCTGGTTTTGGTTTTTCTCCCTGCATTAGGAGCATGTTGGGGCTCGCTCCCTCAGCGGGAGAGCTCAGTAGAGCCTCTTCTAGTCTACTGAAACTAAAGACGTCTTGGAGAAGTCTCAGGCTAACTTCACTTTTCACTGTAATAGCTTACTTTCTTTTTCGATCTGGTTGGTTAATTTTTTTCATAAAATTACTTGAAGATTAATTTTTAAACTAGGCTCAAGTTTTATCCATTTCTTTTCCTGAAACATCATTCTTAACTTACGTAATCAGTATTTTTCCTGAATTTCAGGGAAATTGTGTACTTTCACATTATGGAATGCTTCTGGACTCTATATGGATTTTTCTATTATAGACACTCAACATAAATTACACTAAATCAAATGCATCTTTATTTTCTCATTGCAAGCTGTTTCTAATTGCTGTCTGTCTTTTCCCTCTGAGTTTACTCAGAATATCTTAAGAATATCTTAAGACTTATCTGTGTCAAGAATTGAGGATTGCTGTGCTTTCAGGTCCATGACACAAGTCACAGAAGGGCTATATTGAGATGTCCTGTGTAAGGGAGCTTCGGTTTAGCTCCTTTGAATTCGTGTCCCCACATCAGTGCTGCCGATCTGAACTGTGTTAAGTTCTGAGTAGCTTATAGAACAAGTTTACAATTATCATTCAATTCAGCCTTTGCAAAACTTTAAGAGGTAGACAAGGACATATTATTCCTGCCTTTCAGATTTGCACAAGTGATCATCCTCCTATAATTAGATTATTGAATGTCAATATAAAAAATGTTGTTTAGCTAATCCAAATTTTTTCTCCTTTGCCAATTTCTACCATAAAGAGAAATATTTATTTCTATAGCCACCCTTACTACTCAAGGTGACCCTGTGACATATTTCTGATAGAATTGTACTACAGGGGGAGGAATTAGAAAAACTTTGTTTTTTGATAAAGGAAATGAATGATACTCGTGATAAATCTCCCTCTGACTCCTCCCATTCCTTTTTTTTTTTTGCTTGACATAATGTCAAGAGTCGACAGAATGACAGAATGTCAAGAGTTGGGACTGATGAGGAAAAGGACGTGAGAATGTTAATAACATTAGCTCCGACAGGGTTAAGTCATGGAAGCAGTGGCCTTAGCTTCTTTCCTGTCTATGAGCTCCTTATTGGTGGGGAATAATACTACCTCTGTCTAAGTCATGCTAGTGACATTTTACGTTACTTACAGCCAAAATACACTTAACATTATCAACTGCTAAGAATGTGAGTGCAAGATGACTTCATCTTTAAATCATATATACACTTCTCTTGAATTTCTGTTAGAGTTTAAACATAACAACCCTTATTTTTGTTAGCATTAGAGAGATTAATTAGGAACTGAGATCTCACCTGGAAAGAAAAAAAAATCCTTCATTTTAACTTCCTGGGCAAGTACTCAAATAGAATTGTTCCAAGAAGCAGAGTTAATTTATGCCAGTTGAAAGGAAAAATAGTATTAGTTTAATTCATTGTGTTTCTGAATAAATCAGAAGAATAACAATGACTAAATTTTCTTTATGTATGAATCTAAATATTTTTCCTGATTTGCAAGACTATGCTAGACACTGAATGATTATTTTCATTTATATGGTATAAGCAATTCACTTTCTCATACATCTTAAAAGTCTACCTACACAAGAGATAAGAATTATACTGTTTTATATGAAAATTGATATAATTTCATGAATCATTTTCATTGCCTGATGATTTATAAACTATTCTCTTCTGGGAAACCTCATGATTTCTGAAGACTTTACTGCTCTCCAAAAGAAAAAAAAAAGTCCAACTCAATATGTACCCTACCATGTTGTGCCAATTTACAAGTTATGGGTGATCTGGGCAAATCTTTTAATTGGTTTTGAATTGTGCAGTTTGTCTCAGAACCACATAAACATTAAATAATTCAGAGAGTAAATGAAACTTTATAATGCAACACACCAAAGTTGTTTAGGCAAGTTTTTTTCAATAATCAGATAATTATACGTAACTAGTCATCATTACTTGAAACAAATTACTTTCTGTTGAAGCATGAAAAGGTTTCCTGGCACTATTTTGAGTTCAACTCATCTGACTGACAATAGGTGTCTGTCTGCGAGACCCGTTTATTGGTGTTATGGCTTGGTTCTACAGCACCGTGTAGGTGCTGCTCTGGTGTAAGCCTCCCTTAATTATATCGTTTTTCAAGTAAATATTTGTATATTTTATTTTGAAGAATCCCAGGTTCATTAAACTTGGCAAATGCACCCATATTTTGAAAACAAACTGCTTTGTCTTTCATTCACTGTAGATCATCTATAATCAGACCCTGCTTCAGGAGACAGCAGACCAGTGACAACAGAGGAGTCGCTCTGCTGTAGAACGTTCTTGCTTAAATAACTCACTGGCATCCGATAGTTTAGGGTGCTGGGTGTGTCGATCCAGAGCACTGGCGTCGTGTGTGCAGAGGGAAAGCTTGTGTCTGAAGGAGGAATTCCTTGGCTCTGTCTACACAGGTTAGGTAAATGAGAAACTGGTGCATTTATCTAACTAATTATGGCAAAAAGGGCTCAGTTTTTCCAAGGGCACATAATGGAATGCTAGCTTCCGGGGATGAGTAGTTCATTGGTCTTTCCAACTCCAGCCACTAGCTTGGGCTTTGTGCTTGAGGTGATTGGAGTGGCATACAGGGAACACCTTCAGGGACTGTCACCCGTGGGTGGGAGGGCGAAGATAAAGGAACGGCAAATTCTCCTTTCTCTCTGCTCTGAGAGGACTCAGCACGTATCGGTGGGATGACGACAAATCTACTACCTCCGCATAAAGTAATAGAATCCCAAAAGACCAACATCATTTGCCACCTGCTTAATTTTGCAAAAAGACACTCCAACATTACAAACGAAAGTACTGAGATTGTTGTTAAGCAGTGGCCCCTTTCATACTAAGAAACCTAAGATACCTTCTACTCAAATCACAGACCATTCTTAATGTGTGTCCTTTTTCTTCCAAGTTCTTATTTCTAGATTTAAAATATTACTCTAATTTATATATTTCCAAGAGGTGAATACAATTATTATACCACTAAAAATGGGGCAGCTAAAGATAGCATGAAGACAATTTCATAAAGAACATACAGACATGTTAATCATTCAACATTTTCCTCATGGGACAGCTTTAGGGGAAATTTTTTTGTTTTGTTTTATATTTTCTGAATGTTAGAAAGCCCTCTGACTGTTGGAGGCACTCTACAACTGTTTTCTATCCCCAGCACCAGTTATTAAAATCGGTCTTTAGCTTGCTAATTTAAATGCTGACCCTGTCACAATCAAGCTTGTTTACATATCTGGACATCATTTATTTTCCACTAGAAATTATTCAGTTTTATTATACATCTATTCACTTTATCATTATAGTCTTTTGAGATTTACTAAAATAAAAATCATATTTTGCATGTATAAAATAAAGATATTGACTAAAATCAGCCTGGCTCTTTCTTGGGTGCTCTCATGGGTTGGACAGAGCCTGGACAGATCATAGGCGGATAGTTCACTCACTTCTCTGGTGGCTGAAGCGGAGTGTTAGCGGGGACCTCACTGCAGCTCTTGGCCGGATGCCTGCACGGGCCCGCTTCGGGCGGTGTCCCTACTCTCAGTGGTGACTGCACTTTCAGCAAAGTAAGAGCCCCCAGAGGACCAAGGTGCCACAATGACAATTAGGACTGAGCCTCAGTATCTCTGCCACTGCCCATGGCACAGCGCATCAAATTCAAGGAATGAGCAGACATCCTCCACCCACCTCACCTGTGGATAGTCAGAACATCAAGATTACGATGTAAGAAGAGGGTATGTGAATGTAAGGATGATAAGGTTACACTGTAAAAATACGGTAATTTGTTATAGTTCTATAGATCAATACAGAGAAAAATCAACATAAACAGTATCTGTATATGACTGCCAAGGAGATCAGCAAACTGGGTGTTGAACCTTCTTTTCTGTGGCTTCTGGCTTCCTGGGCGGAGCAATTCCTGGATCCTCTGGTTGTTCATAGGGCAGATGACCATGGGGAATCCTCCTGCTTCTGGCCCTATAAGCCAATCTGGTAAATTCTCTTACACAGCTATCGATATACTTTCTATTGATTCTGTTTCTGTAGTGAACCTTATCTAACATTGTTATGTGTAAACAGTCCTGTGTCTTTTCGGAGATTCTGGTCGAGATGACGCATACTTAAGATTTGCATTACATTTAAAGCAAAGAACATGAAGCATTTTACATATGTCCACTAGATCAAGCTTGTAAATTGTCTTTCCAGTTCATATTCAAACTAAATTTTCTTATCAACCAAAAGTTTTAATATAATAAAATTTATATGTTTCAAAATTGGCTTTATATAGTTTTCAGAATAAGATTTTGCATCATATGTTTGGGGAGCCTAATGTTTTAAGATCATTTATTTTCCAAATGAATTGAATCATCTATCATGAATCACCTTTGGTACAAAACAAAATTATTTTTAACTGATAAATAGAACATAAAAATTGCATTGCATGTACTTGAAGTACTTGTGATCTTTCATTATAGATGTCAATTAATAATCAAATCAGGGCAAAATTATTTTCAAAATTTATCATGAACATGGTGAAACTCAGTCACATTCTAAAATTCTCAGTAATCTCCCACGTTTATTTTTGCTTAAGGTTTAATTTGATGTTAAGCGAGGTGATCCTCTGTCTCTTTCTTCTGCTTCTGCACAGTATGAAGTGGCTCCCTCTTCCCTCTATCTTTTTATATTCGCCTTATTCGCAATTGTTTGTGACGCATGCATAATTCTCTTTCCTTAGATTTACACCTCTCCCATCTATTTTGATTACTGACATGCCTAGCTTCATCTTTATTTTGAGATTTATATATACTGGGAATTGTTATATTTATCCTACTAGGGTTTTTTCTTAAACATAAGGATAGACGTTTTCATTGGTTCTAGAATATTGTTAGCTATTTAATTTTTAGATACCACTTCTCTCTTCTCTTACCAAAATTCCAACTACATATGTCTTAGCTTTTTTTCTGTAGTAATGCTGTAATGTTTTATATCTGACTCTAGACGACATTTCAGGTAACTTCCCCTGATGTACTGTCCAGCTTATTAATTCTCCTTCTAGTGGCATCTAATTTAATTTCAGAAATCAGCATTGACTTTAAAATTGTAGTGATCACTTTTTCTTTCTTTGATCTGTTTAAATGATTTTATACATGCTTGATCATATTTTTCTAGACTCCCTTTACTCTATTTTTATTTTTATTTATTTATTTTTTTGTTTTGTTTTGCAACATATTCTGCCTATCCTCCTAGGCTGGTTGCTTCTAATTCCTGGGCTCAAATCGTCCTTCCTCCTTATCCTCCTGAGTGCTGGGAAAGCAAGCAAGCAATACCACGATCCAAATTCTTTTACTCACTTTGGCCCCTATTCCAATTCATTAAATACACTAAAACCATGGACCTCATATTCTTTCCCTAATAGTTGTAATACTGTATACAAATTTTAGAGTCATTTTTTTGATCTGTGGGCATGTGTTGTAGCATGTAATCAAGTGTTCATAATCTTTGCAGCATTATCTCTGAAAATTTGTTGCCTTGAATTGAAATGGGTTAGTTTACACAGGATCTGCATCTCTTTCCTGACTGGGACATGGAATCACTAGTAATGTAGCATCACTTTAATTAAATATTCAGTTCAAGTTTTATTGGCCATACCCAGTGCTGTGGATTTTATTTGTAAACCCAGCTAGTGGTATGAATTCTCCAAAAGAGAGGGGTTTTCCTCCTTTTATATGAGACTCACTACCAATAAATTACCTTGCTGATTCCTTGGGGATAATGATACTTCTGCTTACACTGAGTGCATACCTCCTTGGAGTCCCAGCTGTGTTAAGAGTTCTGCACAAGTGTCATCTCCCTTCCTTGCACATGCTGCACCCCTCCCCCCGTTCCCTGTGACCAGTGCAGAAGTGAGAAGGCACCCGACCTCACCCCGGGCTGCTCAGTACCCAACTGTACAAATAACACTCACTCTTCCGCATCACTCCTCAGGCCTTTTGCTTTCTGTTCATTTTTGACCTCTAGGAACCACTAACTTTCTTGCCATATTATGGATACAGCTTAAAAAGTGTTTTTTATATTGAAACTACTACTTTTAACTGTTAGATGCCAGAGAGTTAGTTTCTGTCCAACTGCTAGAAAATCAGACTCAAGAAGTCCCAACCATCTATGTTTGAGTATATAAAAGAACGCACAAAGTAGAGAATTATGTACCTGGGTAGGTCCCAAGCTCACTGCTCATAGCTGGCAGGACGCGTGGCTGCTGCCAGGGGTCCCAACGGGCAGAGCCACTCAGTGCGCTTAGTATCACATTTTCAGAAGGCTCATGCCAAAGCTGACTGACACCACATTGACAAACAAACAAACAAACAAACAAAAACCACAGCAATTTATCACCAAGTAGTGCTGAGAATGCTGACCTAACTCGTGTGAGAAGAGACAGTGGGGTTACAGGCAGTTAGGGACACAGGGTCCCCCAGAGACGGAGAGGCTGCTAGAAGGCAGGATTAACTGCTGCCCATTCCTGTCGCTCCCTGCCGGACTGCTGGAGGTGGGATCAACTCTTGCAGCTCCTGCCACTCCTAAGATCTACTTAGGATGGTTCTTGGGGCCTGGCTACAGCTGCAGCTAAGGCTGGAGAATCCCCCAATCAGCTTTAGTGACTACAGTATGACCCATTACCCAGCCCAGCTGTAAAAACCCCTAGACCCTGAGCCACAGGGGCAACCCACATTTCTGGGTCCCCCTTCTGGCTAGCAGAAGCTTTACTCTATAGTACTTTTCCTTTTTCAGGTTTCTCAATAAACCCTTCTCTTCACACCCTGCTGCCTGCCTTCACGACTTATTCTTCAGGCCTGGAGAGACAGGAGCTCAGCGGGGAGGCCTGTCAGAACCAGGGCCTGACACCCAGCGACTAACACTAGGGACTACAGCAATAGAGATGTGTGGCTAACTCCACGAAGGTGGAACATTTGGAAAGGGAAGGCTTGGGTAGACACGGAGTTCGACTGAGCACATATGGCTCTGAACTGGCTGCCCATTTCTTCCACTAATGGCTTGTGGGAAGCTGGGCAAGTTCTCATTCCACTGAAAATTCTATTTTACTTTTCTGTAAGATGAGAATTTTGATAAAATGTGAGACAAAAATTGTTGGCCCCTCAAATTTCAATTATCTTTACATTTCTTCTAAAGCCACGTATTTCTTCTGCTAACACGTTGCCTTTTCTCAACGTTTAAAGCACCACGACTTAGGGATTCTGAAATGTTTGGTAAGATAATGAAATCAGTTCACACACTCAGATTCTACTAGAGCATGGAAGAAAAACAGAAGATGAGACATTAGTGCTATTCATACAAGGTAGGCTGCAGAGAGTTAATGTAAAATATTTCATAAATCCATTCTTTGTGACATGCTGCTCTCCAGGGCTCAGATTTCAGGTGATTTCTACATTGCGCCTGTTGTTCTGGTATTCCACCATTGGCTGTACTATAAATCTAACAAAGCTAAAATTTGAGGGACTCTGATTTGTATATTCCTTTCAAAATACCCCTTCTTTCTAATTTAAAATCATCATTTACTTTTGTGTTTTTAATTTTTTAATATTACATATTTTAAAATGTATTCCCCCTTTCAAAAATCTCAGCACCAACAAAACCTAAATATGCCCTTTTACCTTTTTATTCAATTAAAAAGTTTCTTCCTATTACCTTTGCTTGATTGAATTCCTCAACTTTTATAAAAGGAAGCAAACAAGATACTTTTGATTCAGGTGTTCGTATGATAAAACATATTTCAACATGGCTCTGGCCTGGTAAAACCAGATGGCATGTTTATCGTTACACAAAAGCTCTGGAGATTTATGTTCCTTCTTGGAACTGGTCACTCTGGTAAGTGTAGCACTGTGATATTATATGTCCATTGGCAAGGGAAAATAACATTTAGTATCTTATTCCTATTCTAAATTTAAGTAAGCAATTCATTCTTCCATAGGGTATGGTGATTTTGAAAGCGACGATGAACAGTTGAATCCAGAAAGAAAAGATTTAGTCAACTGCTTTGTGCACCTTGAAATTTCACTAGGACAACATGAGCAATTGCTCACTTCAAAACATTCTAATTTTTTGTATTGTTTTTACATTAAAATTATACAGATACACATATTGACTATGGTTGGCCATTTGTAGGAATTTGGTTTTTGTTAAAGAAAAGCAGCCTATTTTAAGATTTTATTTTACATATTTTATTTTTATTTTGAGGGGAATCCAAATATCTACACCATGAACTTAAATTCCGATAGCTGCCAGAACTGACAGAGAATTAGCAAGGCAGAGCCAAGCTCATGCAAGGCTGTCTACGGCGCACTTATAGCTAAAGACAAACCAAAATATTGACTAGCTCTTCTCAAAACAGCATGTATAAGTTGTGGCTGAAACAAGCCTGATGTAAGAAAGAATGCAGATGGCGGTATAATCATAGGCCGGGCCTACGAGATGCCAAACAACCCATTCTCAAGTGAAAACCCAGTCCAGCAGTTGGTGGTTTGGTCTAAACGCAACCAAGCAACAGGCTTGCTTCACAAAATCCAATGCGCTTTCGACTAGACTTGAGCAGATGTTCTATTGCTACAGATGCTCAGAATTAGGTGTCAAATTTATAACTCAAACAGTTCTCCTGTGAATGATGGATTTATTTCCTACATCAAAATAACCTGAAAGGGTTAAATGAAGATCATCTGCAGTTTTTAATTCATCCGAGAGCCCACTTTGATAAGGATGGAAGGCAGAGAAATTCAGAGTGAAATGTAGCTGACACGAGAAACAAAACCAAAACAAAACAGATTCTCCTAACTTATTTGCATTTCTTTAATATTTCATTTATTCATTTGGTTACCTGAATAGTCATTGAAGAATAATTCATTTTATTTCATTTTTCCTCTAGTAGACACAACCCATCATCAATGTAATACAAAAACTAAACATTTTAAAAAGATGCTGTTTTGACCAAGTCTTTGTAAGCAAAGATGTCACACCTCTGATGCTTGTTGTATTTAGTAAAGGGACAAGTAGGTGGCTCGGCACGTGGCAAACTATTTCCGCAGCCACTATGAGCTGTGGACTGGTAAGAGCAGAGCAGAAGAATAAAACCCAACTCAATTTCCTCCTCTCGTTCGCGTGCACTGCCCATGCTCCTGCTTCCGAAAGCAGGAAGCAAAAGGGAACCTGCTGAGATGCCCAGGTGGTGGAGAGGGGCCAAGAGCCTTTGCGGCAGCAAACTCAAGAGCCTCTGTCTGTACACTGCTGTCCTCGGTTGAGTCACTGGGGATGCAGAGCTCAGTGGCCTTAGGATTCTCACCCAACAGCAATTTGATATACATGCCTATCTCGGGTAGATGGACGAGGAGAGTAGCACACAGGTCACACAGACAGACGACAAATAGAGGACAGATGGGTCGGTAGGCGGTAGGTAGGTAGGTAGGCAGACAGATACGAACAGGGAGGTTGCGGGACATGATGTCATGCGATGCCAGCTACTTGGGTGTTTGAGGCAGGACAATTGTAAGTTTGAGGCCAGCCTAAGACAATTAGTGGCAGCCTGCCTACAAATAAAAATTAAAAAGGAGAGGAAGTTAGCTTCATGTTCCTTGGCTTCTGTTTTCAGTACTGAAATATAAATAAGTGAATGAGTGAATAAATAAGTGATAAACAACTGAGGTAAATAAAGGAGACACACACAGACAGAAAGAGACAGAAGGAGACAGAGAGAAACAGAAACATAGACGAAATGCTCAGAACCTCGAGTCAGGACAGTTGATTTCTCTTTAAAGACCACAAAAGCATTCTGTCAAATAATTTTGCAAGGTTTTTTTCCCTCACCTTATTAGTCATTCACATATGAATGCCTTAAAGTGCCATTATCCTTTAAATACTAAAATTTTATTTAATTGAAAAAGTTAAATATATTTCTGAGTAGCTGGAAAATACAGACACAGCTGGATGAGAAGCAAACTCATATACAAATCACGCTTTCAGGGGCCAGTGGATTTTTGCCTTGGCCTTCTAGTACTAGGCAATCATCAGGAAAGATGATTTGTTTTTGGTACATCTCTAATCACTTCCCTTCTTTTTGATTTCTGTCCATCTTCCATTCACTATTTTTATATGCTGTCAGTTCTCTTCTTTTTAAGCACAAAGCCCAGGCCCGAGCATAAGTGGGAAAGACGCAAAGGGCTCCGGTCTGGAAATGCTTACCACACCAGCATTCACAGCATCCAGAGAAAAGAGCTCTCACTGTGTTCCTCAACCTTGGCGACAATCGCCTTTATCCCAGTCACCCGTGACATGCCATGTGCTTGATACACTGGTTCTTAGCAAAGTTATCAGTGATCTGATGAGTAAATTTAACCTTTATCCTTGTAAATTTCTATTTTCCCTCATATTTTAGCTAACCAAGAGATGGAGTCTAACTTAGCCCAAGGACCTCACTCGTATTGAAGAGGATTTTTTTTTTCTTTCACTTTAAACCCAGAAAAAGGAAACTTTTCTAAACTTACTCAAAGAGTGTGAAACTATTTCTTTAAAGCTCTGAATTTCCTGAGTCTACCTTTAAAATAAAACCCAGCCACAACGTGAGAAATTGAGATAAGTGGGGGACAAAATTGAGAAGCATTTCTTGTCAGGTTGGCTAAGAAGTTGTTTCCCATGGCTGTTCTCCATTTACACCATGACCCACCCTCCCAAACACCCCCCCCCACACACACACACACGCACACACAGGCTGCAAACAGTGATGTGTTTTGTATTTGGAACACATACGTGCCCAAGCTCATGTATTGAAGGCCTGGTAGACTTAAGAAGTGGTGAAACCATTAAGCTGCAAGAAAAAAGGCAGAAGACAACTGGGGTACTGGGGAGTATCTTCGAAGGGGATATTGGGAGGCTGGTCCCTTTCCCTTTCTCTCTCTTTTTTTGCCTCCCAATTAGCATGAGGTGAGTCATTTCCTCTGCCACACAGTACCTTCATGACGTTTTGACTTATCAAAAGCCCAGGGGCAACAGATACCAATGACTATGCCTGAAATAAGCCTTTCTTTATTTAAAATTTTTACCTTTTTTTTGTCACTGCAACAGAAAGCCAACAAACACATGAACTCTTAAGACTTTGCTAAAATCATTCACAAGAATGCCACGCTGAACACAATATTAAAGGTCTTGAGGAAGAAAAATGCAGATACTATGGCAACTATATGTATTTTTAATTTACTAATTCTTATTTTTTCAAGAACAGTCTTAGAACAGGGGCCATACGTTTGTTCAACGCAGTGAGGACCCAAAAGAGCGTCCTAACATCAAATGAGAATCATGTTTTCTTTTATTTTTCCAGGTATTTTATATCTCCAGAATAAATTGTCAATAGGTGGAGAGCATTTTATTGACTGATTAAAAGTGCCTACTATTATATGATTCAGAAAGCAGGAGAAATGTCAACACTTTCAAAATAGAAACGCTTATTACCAAGAATGTTGTGGCTAACTCACAGCTGTGGAGCAATTTCTATATTTAAAAAAATGCCTTTCTACCTGAAGTGGAGCTAAGACAATTTAAGAGAACTATAACTGAAATATTCATAACCCCTTTTCTTATTAATATTGGGCTAGACCTTATTTAGTAACTATTTTCAATTGAAATGCTGAGATAAGATTTTGTTTCAGCCAAAAAAAATGAATGAAGGTCCGAATGATTTTAGGTCATAGCCAGAAAAATCTCCTTTAAGTATATCATGTACCATGAATATTTTGATTACATTCATACACATACACAAATGGAAAATCAATGTAATTAACCTTAAAAGTCAAGAAAATTAAAAATAAATGTCTTACCACCATTACAAGAGCAAAGTTGGCTTGTTTGATTATGATGTTACCTTTGTTTGTGTTTTATCAAACACTTTATTTGGATAATTGTCTTGATTCACCACTTTACACGCCTCAACAAATTATAAGTTAATAAACATATATTATGTTCTTATTCTGTGTCAAATTTGAAGTTGTTTAACTTGCAGATTTGCAAAGTTACCAAACAACTACATTTGAGCAAGAAGTAAGCATTTATTACTATGAGGACTGGATAAAGACTGGCCTGGAGGCACAGGCTTGTGATGTCAATATGATGAGAGGCTACGGCAGAAGGGTAGAAATTTTGAGACAAGATTAGGCAAGTAAACTATTTAGCCATAATGAGATGCTATGTCAAAAATTTAAAAATAAAAGAAGGGCTGGAGATGTAGCTCAGTGCAAAAGCCCAAGGTTTGATCTCTAGTACCACAAAATTAATAATAATAATAAGAGTTATAATAATAATAGGTCTGGACTGTGATAACTCTTATTAGATTCTTTAATTTAAAAAAGAAAACTCTTGGGCAAAGCATCCTTGTTCCAAACTCATATGTAAGAGAGGCAGAGTGAACAAGCCAGGCTCACATCCACACGGAAATTCTGAAACATTTTAAACCCGGAGCACTCTGGCCAGGAGCCGCTCTGCCCCTTGGAGTCTGCACGCAGCCAATGACACTCCTGGAGGGGCCTCTCAGGAGGGAACATCTGTCACCAGCTTCACTGGGTAAGCCCAACCTGGCAGAGAGAATCATATGAGACTCTTTCTCACCTTCAGAT
>PVKB01002771.1:0-232500 GCA_004027205.1 Ctenodactylus gundi | reverse complement strand
GCCTCATATACCCCTTCCCCACTTCACCACGCTTAAACTCATCTGGCCCCACCTCCAGGTCACCCTGGCGGGCTGCCCATCCACACATTTCTGTCTGCCATTTGAGTGTTTTCAGAAGTCCATTAAATTGTGCCTTGGCAGGCCAGACGCCTTCCCCTCACCCTGAGAGCCTGGGAGGGGAGGCTACCAAATCCCCTCATCAGACAGCCAAAGCCTGCGTTCTTGAGCCTGCAAAGAACCTACCCAGTCGCACAAAGTAAGACGTTAGGACTCGTCAACATGTCATACAATAGTATACCGTGCCTATGGGGCCAGGTCGAGAGCAGAGGTTGGGCAGGCCTGGAGATACAAAGGCGGCCCTTTCTCCGGATGTTCTAAGGCACATTCCTTTTTGGAGATGGCATGATGGGTACGAAAGGGGCTGGAACCGCAAAGGCTCTTTAAAGTGAAAAGAGAACATGCCGCACCCTCCCCTTCTGCTCAGTAATTCTGGAAGGCTTCCCTCCCGCGCAAGGAAATGCTTCCATTCCTCCCCGACCCAAGGCCCTGTGCCCTGAGCACGTACGCGTAAGAGCCAAACTAATCTGGGCAAATCAATGAAAGGGCCATCTTGGTGTCCTCATTGGCCTAC
Organism: Ctenodactylus gundi; assembly: GCA_004027205.1. NCBI lineage: Eukaryota > Metazoa > Chordata > Mammalia > Rodentia > Ctenodactylidae > Ctenodactylus > Ctenodactylus gundi. The sequence continues at coordinate 231,869 of PVKB01002771.1, read as the reverse complement.
ACTCCCAGTCTTCAAGTCAAAATAAGTCTGAGGGGTTGAGCGGCCCCTCTTTCTGTGCAAAACGACGCTTGGCTGTCTACTTGCGTAACCACTGGATTGTCCTGCAACTCTGGGCAACGACACAGCACCAAGGCAGAACTGAAATGGGGCAGATGGTTTGAGCAATAAGGCCCTCGTGTGTCTTGTCTTAGAGACATGACGGAACCTTATGACTTGGAGGAGATAGATGCGAAGCTCCTCCCCACCCCCTCTCTTTCCCTTTCCTTCCTTCCTTCCTTCCTTCCTTCCTTCCTTCCTTCCTTCCTTCCTTCCTTCCTTCCTTCCGCACCATTAAGCACAGTTCTATTTACTTTCTTCAAGAAATCTGATGGAATGTAATCTGCAACACGGTTCCAGACCGGAAGTCCTGCCGCGGAGCAGAGAGAGGGCAACAAAGGGCGGTGTACTTTATAACACACACAACAAGCAACGCTGCTCTGGACAGGAGATAATGCAAACCAGCTTCGCTGGAAATGAGCTGCGAAATACCTTCATTTTCTACTACAGTGAAACCCTGATAAAATCACAACTGTTAAGGTCATACAGTATATCAGGTGGAATCACAGTCTTTAGAACTCCATTATTAATGCAGACAACCTCACAATCAAAGAGGATGAGCACAGTTTCCAGGTGCCAATGATTTGATCCTATCTTATTTGGCTGTTTACATTTAAATAATGCGACTGTATAAATTTAAATAATATAAACCACCAACAGATGGATCCCAGTAAAAAACCATGCCTTCCCTGAAACCCTGAACGTACACTACAGAGTGTTACAATTTATTTGAGCAGAGCTCATAAAAAAAAAAAAAAAAAACGGGGAGGGGATGAAAAGAGAGACTCATTTCTTCTGCCATTATGGAAATAAAAGGACGAGCGCCTCAGTTCGGGGCTGAGTGTGCCAAGGAAACATGCAGTTCTCTAACCTCTGGTACAATGTACCCATAAGGTAGCAAGCATCAAAGCATATTAAAAGATATTAACTGCATATTTGCTTATGAACAAGATAAAAAGCTGTAGGGCCTCCAGGTTCTCAAGCTGTGAGTGGAACAGCTTTGCAATTTGCCTGCAAAACTGCATTTTGATCTTAATGAATATAAAATGGCTGCCATTAAAAGTAAAACAGATTATTTCGGGTCTTCCAGGGCCCATAGCTCTTTGCCGGCCTTGGAGGGCCACTATGATCTTTCATTAAAATCTCACAGCAGGGCTCCCTCACCAGCAAATCAAGCCTTGCAGTCTCGGAGATTGGCTACATTTAAAAGTAATTTTCAGAAATCTACACAGATTTTCAATTTGGTAATGAAGGCCATAAGAGAATGCGGGCGACGTTTCGTCCAATGTTGTCACTGATCCGGCGCTCACATTCGTTAGAAATTAAACTGCCCCGTAACTACGGCACTTATGGCAGCTTGCCACATCGGCTGGTTCTAATCTCGGTTTGTTAATGAGCAGCATGTGCTAATTGTTGTCGTCTCTACCACCAAGCGGCCCTTTCCTAACAAACATATTTTACCTGCTTGGAGGTGGGACCTTTCACTTCTGCACCGACCAAGCTGCAAGGGAGTGCTGCGGGGAGGGGAGTCGGGGTGCTCTGGGGGCGTCAAATCCGCAAGCAGGCACGCTATTTGGACTCTTACTTTTGTGTGTCAGTCAAGGGTAAGTTTCCTCAAGTCCAGGAGTAAGCAAAACGGGGATGACTGCGAGTGACTGCGGGAAGAATATGAATTAGGGCAACTATGGCAAGATCAGTGCGTGGGAGGGAACCACCCACAGGCCAGTGACTAGGACGGACGCACTGGACCACCTGGAGATGCCAAGGGCCGGCCAAAGCCAGGGGCAGCGGACCCTTAGCCCTTTCACAGGAAGTGCGGCTTCCCTGGCTCTCAGGGGCCAGTTTAACTTTGCGTTCTGGGTAGAAAATCCTAGAGGCATGTTTCCCCCAGGGAATAAGGTGGATCCTGGGAGGAGAACTAAGTCAGCTTCCCCAGAGGCAGAAACTAACATACTCAGTGCCCTGGTGTGGGATGCAGCAGACCTTTGAGTAAAGAGAAGCATATAAAATAATTATGAATGAAAACGTGATTAAAAAGAAAAAAAAATTTTGCCTAAATGCCTTCTAAGCCAGACTGGAATTTTTGCCTTTATGTGTCCCTGTACTTGATATAAGAACTGAGGAAAGTGATTATTTTTTTCCTGAGATCCTAGAAACAAAAATGTCAGATTATGCTTCCCTTTTGGAAAATGCATTCAATAAATTTTCTTTACTTGGCAATTCTCTTTCCCTGGCACCTTTAGGGCAAAGCACTTCCCTGCACTAAAATGCGACGAACCACAAGAGCCGCTCTCTGCTTTCCCTCCGACTGGATATAAATTCTTCCTGCTGATACAGAGTCTCCATTTAAAACGGCGATTCTCCCTGGCAGACTGCTGGCAGCCACAAGAGAGCTGAGGTGCAAAGATATGTTTGTTGGGGGGGCGGGGGGGAAGCCGACACCTCATGGCTCAGTGTAAGCATGTCTTTCAGCTTCTGCCAGGTGAGAGGTTCCCAGTACATGTGGGTTATACTTCTTTGGTTTCCAAAAAGTACGATTTTAATTGGATGGGATGCCTCCGATTTTAAGGGAGTGACACAGGAACCCCTCATCAGGTGCCACTGTTAATGCGCATTCGTCTTTGCAGAGGAAACGCAGGCCGATTCCTTGTCTTAAGGCCCCAGGAGACCCAGGGGGGCTAGATACAACTAACTTGGTAAGCAGTTTTGAATCCGCTCCACCCCTACTTGGGATGCTAATTGAAGGAAGCGTGCATGTAATATGTTAGGTTTCATAGATGCCCAAAGTGACATTATAAGACATTCTGCTGAATCCTCCTGAACTGAGAAGGCTGAAACTTCTTTTATTTTACCTGTTGTCAGTTGCTCTAACCGTCCTCTGAGAGCTTCCAGGTACATTTTGACAATTGTATACTGCAAGGTCCCCTGTATCATTATTTTCCTGTGTGCAGAGGGAATGACTGGTACATTACCAATTTTGATTCTCAAGTATCAGAATATAGCAGATATTAATATCCCTCTAATTACTAGAGTAGAAAAAAAGCTGGACTTCAGGTCACGGAAGTTAATGTCATTATTTTTTAGATAATCAAGTTAAGTTTTACTAGTTACAATAAAGTGTAATTATTTACAGGCTTTGTTCCAGAAAACATAATTCTATGGAAACAAGCATTGTCCTTACCTTACCACTTCAACCTTATTAATTCAGTTGTTATATATATAGTAGGAGGATTTTATTTTTAAAATATTTAATGAAACATAAAACATATACCTTGTAAAAGGGCAAAATAAAAGTTTTTAAGTAACAATTTGCATTGTATTATGGTCTTTTTTTTTTTTTTTTTTTGGTCTAGCCTTACTTTAGAAATTATAGAGAAAGCATTTTTGTTTTCTATTATGATTAATTTAAATACATTTAATAGTGCTTATTAAGTTGAGTTTCAATGAGCGTAATGTATCGTGCTTGTATCCTCCCCCCTCCCTCGGACCCACCCCTCCCCCACCTCCTCCCACCTGTCTGATAATAGTTACCGTTATTCTTGAACTGCATCATTTGTAGATTCTATGTGTCAGGACAACGTAGGAGACGTGTCATTCTGAGTCTGGATGATCTTCCATTCCATCCAATTTCCTGCAAATGACAAAATTTTATGGTTTTTAAATGTGTTTTATCTGCTCATTGGTTGATGGGCACCTAGGCTGGTTCCATACCTTAGCTACTGTGAATTGTGTCTCTGAATACACAGCTCTTTGGTACTCCAATAGTATGCTGACTAATTCCTTAGAGTATTCACCCAGGAATGGCATATTGGATCAAAGAGTAGAGGCATGCCCATACTGATTTCCAGAGGGGCTGCACTAATTTACCTTCCCAGCCACAGTGCAGAAGAGTTATTTGACCCTACATCCTTGCTTTATTTATTTATTTATTTATTTATTTATTTATTATTTATTGCATTCTTGGTGATAGATATTCTGATTGGGATGAGATGGGAGTTCAGTGTATGTAGCTTTGGTCCGAATTTTCCTAATGGCTAAACATGATCATGTTTTCATCTACTTACGTGCCATTCGTTACTTCTTTTCTGAGAAGTGTCTGTTCAACTCACTTGCCCATTCATTGATTGGCCTTTTTCATTTTATTCTTTTAGTGTTTAGCATTTTTTAGTTATGTATATATTCAAGATATTGATCCTCTGTCAGAAGAGCAGGGGCAAGGAGACTCCTCCCACTTGGGAGGCGATTTCCCCGCTGCTGTGTCTCTTTCCGTGCAGATACAGGTTAATCAGTTTTGCTGATTCTTGTCGTGGTATGCTGTGCTACTGGAGTCCTGGTCAGGAAGTCTTTGCCTGTGCTATGGCTTCAAATATCTACTCAACATTTTCTTGTCTGATTTCAAAGTTTCAGGTCTGATACTTAGATCTTTGATCTATTTTGAACTGATTTTTTTGTACAAACTGAGACATATGGTTCTAGTTTCAACCTTCAACATATGGGTATCCAATTTTCCCTGCACCATTTGTGAAAGAGACTGTCTTTCTTCAAATGTGTATTTTTGGTTCTTTTGTTGAAAATCAGATGGCTGTAGTTGTGTGGGTTTGTTTCTGTGTCCTCTAGTCTATTTCATATCGGTCTCTATGTTAATTCTTGTGCCACTACTATGCTACTCTTTATTACTACAACAAGGCAGTATAATTTGAAACCAGGTATTGTGACACATCCTGTCTTGCTCTTTTTGCTTAGAATTGCTTTGACTATTCAAGTTCTTTTGTATTTCCATATTAATTTTCATATTGTTCTAGCACTGCAGAAAATGTCACTGGAATTTCAGAGATTGCATCAAAACTGTAGATTGCTTCTTAGTAACATGGCCATTTTAATATTGATTCTGTCTACCCATGAACATAAAAGGTCTTCCCATCTCCTGCTATCTTATTCAATGTTCTGTAATATTCATTTTAGAGGGATCTTTTTAATCTTCTTGGTTAAGTTGGTCCCTAGTTATTTTTATGAAGCTATTGTGAATGAAAATGATTTTCCTGATTTCTTTTCTTACTGGTTTATCACAAGTGTATAAAAGCCTATTACTTTCTAAATATTGATTTTGTATCCTGTACAATTAATTTTTTAACTAAATGTTAAGGATAAAACAAAATTTGGGGAAATGGAAGAGTGTACTAACTCAAAGTTCAAGAATCACATAAAATTCTATTTGGAAAAAAACTTTTAAAATATTATAATCTCTGTTTTGATCAATCAGAGCATTTATTTTGTTTGACAATAAAATAAATCACATTTTATGCAAGATCTCACAACTTCTTTGAAATACCATCTAGTGTATGCAGATACTTTTGTATTTACTCAACAAACCGTCTAAAGTCAGGTCCCAAGGGACAAATGTATTTAATTCCAAAAATTGATTTGTAAATTGCTTTTAAATATGCAATGAACATTTTTAGAAACATGACTTAAATGATAGTTTGTTTCCAAGGTAAAGCCATAAAAAGCAAATATGTCATCATGTAGCTGAGATAAAATCCAAAACTTGTGACTGGTCATTTGCTTCTAACACAGATATCCATGCTACACTCATCAAGAACAGGATGGTTGTGGAGTGGGACGAAGGAAGATACGGAGGAAGTCGGTTTTTTTCTTTTTTGCCCACAGCTTGAGTTCTCGGCCTAATGGAGAAGGAGTCCAGGCACAGGCATCGCTGGTCCCACCTGCTCCATACTCTTCACAGCGGCTGATCCTAGCTTGCACTAATTCACAGGGTCTAGTACCTTAAAATCTGTTATGTTTCCTGCATTGCCTCAGCCCTCTCCTCATACCTGAAGGCTTCAGTCAGGTTCGGGAGCTCCTATTTCTGGGCAGATTTTTCCACTTTAGTTGTAAAAAGGAATTGCAGCAACTGGGGATGCTATGCAATGTTCATATCTAACCCATATCTGGCTTGTGGCGGCAAAACCAACACCACACCACAACCATCACTGCAATATACGATCCTATAGAAGAAGTCAAGCTGCGACACGTGATTAGAGCACACGAAGGGAGCGGTGACAGGCAGCAGTGCTGGTTGATACCCGAGGAATCAGCACCACAGAGGATCCTGCCCACTGTCCCTGCTCGGCCTGCCTTCCTGCCTGAGGCCCTCGATTCTGTATGTGCGAGGTGGACCTCTGTCAAGTTCAACCCATGAGTCCACCTTCTTAGGAAGGGGGACGGTTTTACGAATTATATTTTTAAGGAGGCACAGAAAATTTGATTTGGTGTCAAAAGCTAAAAAGAAGAAATTCCATGATGGGGTCTAGAGTGCAGGGTACTATAAAGGAACTAGTTTCAAGTGTGGTGACTAGTGACGACTTCCTTCTTATCCAATACAGACAGGAAAAGTTTTCAAGACTGTCGCGTTGGAAGAGTTTTCGCATCTTTTCCATCAGGCAAGTGTGGAGAGAAGGAAAAGGTGGCTGTGCACAGCTTCGCGCTTCGATCTCACGAGGGAACAGGGCATGGATGTTTCCCTGGGAGAACATGTAGAACATGTGAAATGATGACACTCTTCTGGGATACATGTGACAGTCGAGGCTATTTCTAGGAGATACGGGCACATTCCTCTGGAGGAATGGACACCCAAGCCAAAAGCCAAAGGGCACGGGCACACAGCGCAGTGGCTTCTGTCTCCAGTTTTGGTTGAGAATACACGGAGGCTTCTGGAAGCAGCAGGGTTGGGCACAAATGTTGGACTACAGCTTGGCCATGGCGGGTTCTGTACAGGGCAGAGCAGATGTTTTTGAAGACTGAGGGAAATGTGTGCGGCTGCAGAATCCCCCAACCAAGCAAATGTAGTGAAATGTGAAGCCAAAAATGCCAAAAACCAGAAAATATTGTCAAATTTGAACCTAGGTTTATGAAGAGGTATGATTTTTGAGGACATTAACTTTCCAGGGACAATGTCTGTTCATATATGACAGTTAGCAGACTATACTGCCCTGAATATGATGTCAACCAATTTACTTATGGTGTATTTATTTATTTACATTCAGAGGTGGTCTTGCTGTGTAGCCCAGGCTGGTTCTGAATTCACTGTGTAGCCCAAGCTGGCTGTGAACTGACAGCAGTCTTCCAGCTCAGCCTCCTGAGTGCGCCACCACACACAGTTTATGTGATGCTGGCAAATTGAACTCAGGGCCTGGCATTTACTAGGCAAGTGCTTTAACTGCTGTGCCATTCCTCCAGGCACATGTTATTCTATTTTAACCAAGAAGTAAGGTTTAGTTGGTAAGCTGAAATGAAGAAGCTACCTGTAAGGTAGGGACATGTTGTTTCAGTGTTTGTAATGTTCACAGAAAAAAATAATTCTGGACATTCATTTATCCTAAAAGTTAGGATAGCAGACATCAAAATAGTGAAATTGTAGAGATGATCCCATAACTAGTTTTAAAGAGAAAATAAGCCTATTTAAAAAATTCTGACAATCACAGATCATTTAGAGGAATATATAAAAAGCAATGTCACATGAAGAGATCATTCTCTCTTCCCTCTTTAAAGCTACTGAACCTAGAATGTGGAAACAGGGTGAGGAGCCAATAGAAAAAAAGCACTGTAAGAATATTGTCCGAAGGGTTAAAACTTGACTACAATCTGAAAAACTGCCCAGGACAACCGAAAGCTATTTTAGGCTTTGTTTGTGAAGAAGAACAAAGGGACAGGTACATTGATTGGGGCACACAGCAAAATGTTAACAGATGACACTGAGAAAACAGAACCACTCGACTCCTACTTTGATTCTATGGTCTCTATTAAGAAGAATGGTCTTCAAGCTGGAGGGGCCAGAGTAAACCAAGTTAAGAAGGAACTGAGGCCCAGTATAAGTCAAGACCTATGAAGGGATCGCCTCTGTTTCTTTAAATAAGTTCAAGGCTTCAGGCCAAACAAATTATCTTTCAGGTTACTGAAAGGACCTAAAATATGATTCAGATGTGATTATGGAAATACCCCCAATCATTTTTTCCCCTTAGAACCAAGCATAATCATCATGGTTGGCCAGGGATTAGTGTGGCTTGTAAAAAAAAAGAAAGAAAAGAAAAGAAAAGAAAAAAGGAAAAAAAAAGAACTTAACTTGCAGAAACAAGCTATCCAGAACCTCCATCAGAATTCTAGAACCAGTTATCCTATGTATGCGATGTCCGATAAATACGTATCAATTGCCTTAAGCCAGCAGGGGTTTCACTTGAGACCCCAGCAGTTTCTCCCTCTCTTCCCACCTCACACTTTCTCTTTCTTTTCCCCGCTCTTTGGTTCCTGTTCATTGGGCTGTTCTCATTCTGATTTTCTCCATTTTTTTCCCTAGATTGACTAGCCAACGAGTAGAGGAGTAATGCTCAATTTCATCAAGACATTTACCATTACTGCTAAAATAGTAGTGGTCGGAAAAAAAAAAGGCCTGTGCAATTAGGGTGACTCAAAACTGGTTGGCAGCTAACTGTTTCCAAAGAACACGTGTTCGTTAACTGGGGCAACGTTACGAGTTCTCTGGTGACACGTGCCTTTTGGGCTTTTTTCTTTTTATCCTTTGTTCTCTCCTTTTTTCTTTGTCTTCTTCTGCAAAGCTTTACTCTAGACCTGCTATGTTCCATGAAAATACGCGCTCACACCAGACTTCATGAATGCACACTCGTTGCCCACTCCTGTGAGCCAGGTGGGCCCCGGCAACATGAGCTGTGTCTGATCTAGTACTTTCCTTTAAGTAGCTCATAGTATAACCAGGAACCAGCATGAGAAATAGAGCAGGCCTGCACACACAGCGCAGTGTGATACCGAAAGAAGCATACAGACTTCGCTTGGTGTCCTAAGCTTGTTTCTGTTTTTGTTTTGTTTTGATTTTCAGGTCTTATGCTAAAGAATTTGCATAGTTCCTCAAATCCCTGAGAAATAATGAGAGAGCTTTAATTTTCTCAGTAGTGTTGCTGAACAAGATGATGGCCCAGAGAGACCATCTAAGGCCTAAGGCAAGCTTTACGTACAGTAAGGAGCCAGAACTCAGCACCTACGTACTCCTGCACCTCACTACAAAACTATCAGAGTGAAGACAAGGCCGGCTAGTATTCCTCATTGGGTGCAGAGACTTCAGTGTTCTGGAGCTGGCACGCCATGCCAGGAGCCCTGGCAGGGATGTAAGGCCTAACTTGAGAGTGCTATAGACACCTAGTGTTTAGTTCGCCCCACAAAGGCCCAAGCACTGAAGGTGTGGTTCAGAGTGTGCATTAATAGGTGGAGTGAGTGGAACCTTTACGAGGAGGGGTCCACTTGTAGGAAGTGAGGTCATAGTGGGTGTGCCCTTGAAGGAGCTACTGGAACCCAGGCACTCTCTGTATGTGCTTCTCGGTCACTGCCAGGTAAAAAGTCTCTTTCACCACATATGCCTGCCATGATGCACGTGACTATGGATGAAAACCTCTGAAATCATGAAAAAAATGAGGCTTTCCTCTTATCGGATGGTGACCTCGGGTATTCTGTCCCAGTGATTGAACGCTGACTAATACAGCTAGTTTCTGAGGTTGACAGCAGGTTGAACAGGGACTTTCAGTCAGGGAGAATATCCTGTGTAAAATCAAAGAGGCTTGGTGAGAGGGCTTGTGGGTGGCTGCATTTCAGGTACAATGTGGTGAACTTGAAGCAAGTCAGGTCATTGTAAAACAAGAAAAGGCAAACAGAGGTGATAAAAGCAAACTCACATTCTCTCATTCTCTCTATCCCTCATGGAATCATATGCAGATTAGACATTTTATGCAAAATACATATTGCTAAAATTATTAATAAAATAAAGTTTTAGTGCAAGTGCTTTTGCTACTGTATCTCGCATATATCTCATTTTCTGACTTATTCCGAACTTTCAATGTGCTCTCCTACCTCGAATTTTTCCTCTATAGATTCAACAGATGTGCTTCATTTTATGCACAAAATGAGTTCTTATAAAGTTGTGTGATTTTTTTTCAGTAAATGAAATATTATATTAAAGATACTAGGGAAGTTCTTTTAAAGAAACCTTATGCCAAATTGCTTTGTAAAGAAAATAATGACACTATAACCAATCTTTCTCTAAGTCTCGATTTCCATATATCAGATGGGACTAAAAAAGGATACATCTATGCTTTATTTTTACATCTGTCTGCTAGCTATACAGCAACATAATAGTATGCCAATTTGAAATACCATAATTTTTATACTTTTTCAGTTCTCACAATGCAATCTTAGAAAATGTATTATTTTTCCATATCATAATCATACTTGCTTCCTTTTCCTTAGGGGAACTTCAGAGTTGCCACTCTCCTGATTCCCAGGTCTAGGGAAGCGGATAGTAGGGTATAATGCTAGAGAGTTACCTTGTATGTAGCAAAATTAATGTCCTATCTGGCGTGCGTCCTTCCTTAATTTTTACAATAGATTTCTGAGGCATAAAGATTACCTTGATCTGTTTACAAGTTAGGAGACTGAGGCTCAGAAAAACTGAACTTCTGTTGGTGTTCAAGCTGTGATTCAATCCATATTAGCTGATTTAATTTCCCCCAATCTTACTGAAGTACAGTTGGCACATAAAATTTTTATATATTTAAGGGACGCACTATGGAGCTTGACAGAAGTACACCTTGTGAAATGAATTCTACAGTCAGGCCAACTAATGTGTCCTTCACTTCTCACAATTGTGTGTGTGTGTGTGTGTGTGTGTGTTTGTGTGTGTGCGTGTGTGTGGTGAACATTCAGGATCTGCCCACTTAGGAGATTTTAAGTATACTGCACCGTGTTATCAACTATAGTCACTACATTGTATGCTGGCTCTCTAGAAATTTTTCATCTTACATAACTGAAAATTTATACTCTTGACCTTTGTTTTCACATTTATCCTCTCAGCCCAGAAAACACTATTCTATTCTCTGTTTCTACCAGCTTCAGTTTTTCAGATTGCAAAATCAAGCAGTTTTTCATGTTAAGTTGGGCTAATTTTACTTACCACGATGTCCTCTAGGTTCATCTATCTTGTCATAAACAACAAAATGTCCTTTGTAAGGCCTGAATAATATTCTGGTATGTGTACACCCACCACAATTTCCTTACTACGCTGTCTCTACTTACTGAAGTTTTTCTAAAATAAGTTGGTTATTGTGAATGAAGCGACAATGAACATGAGAATCGCACAACTCCTAAACTAATTTTATTACGTCTGGCCCTCAATTCAGAAAGGAGACTCAAGATCATATGGTAGCTCTTATTTTCATTTTTGAAAAACGGCCTTAGTGTTTTCCACAGCGGCTGCACACACTGACATTCTCACCACCATGTGGCAGGGTTCCTGTTTCTCCACCTCTTTGTCAACAATGTCATCTTTTGTCTTTTCAGTAACAGTCATTCTGATAGGCATAGGACAGTATCTTTCTGGGTATTGGTTTGTATGTCCTGGATTACTGGAGGATTATTGACACTGAGGATGTTCTCATGCTTTTCAAATGGCATATAAGCCATTTGTGTGTCTTATTTTAAGAAATGCCTGTTAAAGACTGAATGTTTTTAATTGCGTTTTTGTTTTATCGTGGTTGAGTTGTGTTCTTTAAATATTTTGTACATTAACTTCTTATCACATGTACAGATTGCAGATGTTTTTCCACCATTCGGTAGGTTGTCCTTACACTGCAGTGAGACTGGTTCTGTGACACCTCACATATCTGTGTTTGGTTTTGTTCCCTGTGCATTCACAGTAATATGCATGCAACCGTTGCTGAGAACAATTTCAAGAAACTTCCTTTCATATTTTCTCTTAGCGCTTCTAAGCCTATACATCTTACTTTTAAGATTTCTATCCACTCTGTTTTCATTTGTGTGAGTGTGTATGTGTGTGGCGTTGGGTAAGAGCCCACTTTCATTCTACTACATGTGGATATATCTAGTTTTGGTAAACCAGTTTGATGAGACTTTCCCTATTATGTGCTTCTGTCAAGTCATCTTGATCTACACAGTAACTACTGTTGTCTTTATTTTCTTATTAGTCAAATAATGACATTAAAGAAAATTTGTCACCAAGAGCAACACAGCTTTGGATGAGGATTAGTGAGAAAGACTGCGTTTTCATTTTCACGACCGTCCAGATTGATTCTAATAACTTCTCTGTTGTCAGCTGCCCAGACAAGATAGTTACTCACTCATTTCAGACCTCAGTTTTCTTTGAAATATAATGCAAAATGGCTCTTCTGACAAACACATTAAAGCTCTACTCTCCTGAACTGCCAAGACAATGAACATACTGTGTATTAGTTAAATGTTTGTCACTGGGGAGAATTACCTAGTACCTACAACATAAAAGAGGAGAGATTCATTTGACTAATAGTCTCAGAGGATTCGGCCCGCTGTCACCTGTCTAAGGCAGGAACAGTAGGGCAGAAGTGGATGATAAAGCAAACCTGTTTACCTCATAGCGGCTAAAAACAGAGCAGGGAAGGACCGTTAGAGAGGAAGGAGCCGGAGACCAGATAGATAATGATCCCGAAGTCGCTCCTCTTTGAGCCCAGCAAACGCGCTCAGAAGCATGAGTCACTCAACACCGAGTGGCTCCCAAGTGAAGCGAGCTGACACAAATAAGCGTAACCGCCACATACATACCCGATTTTCCATCTTACTCTTTTAACATTGCCCTTTAAGGTCAAGCTCAGATGACCGGGAAGCGCATCACAAGAACGCCCTTCACTGGCCTACCAGGACAGTTGTAAGAAAGGAAAGGAAAAGACGATTAGTTCTGTCTCCGTGGGCGCCCCAGGCCAGGATGCTATCCTCGGACAACTTTATTCCAAACCAAAGATCTTTTACCAGTGAAGAAAACGGGTAGTGCTGCTACTGCCCAGGGTCTAAGAGGGAAGATTCGGAGCTTTACGGATTTGGCCTGACGACTGGTGTCAGCAGAGCAAGTCACAGGCCAGTCCTTCCTGTGAACTTGTATCAGAGCCAACATTTCAGCCCACTGGCCCCTCACTGGAGGAAGGAAACCCTGTCTCAGATTACCTCTCTTTTGTCTTCTCTTATGATCAAGGTGACTTATAAACAGTTGCAATAAAAATGATCTTTTTCGTAAGTGCCTTATCGATAATGTCACTGAAAAGCAGAGGCTAAAAGATACGTGACAGTCACAGATGGTGCCCCTGAAGCCACAAAATACACACGAGCGATTTCTTTATTTGACCAAACTGAATGGCCATCACAAAAACAAATGTTACTTCAGTGTCCCTGATTTGGCTGAGACAGCCTAAGGGCTCGAATTTAATAGACTTTTTTTCTGACCAATTAGGGTCTTGGTGCAGGTTGCATCATCCTTCCAGAGCCTATAGTCACATCCAAACCACAGGCGTGGAGCTGCCCTTGCTCCGGGACCTGAGCAGACAAAGTGACAGGCTACAGGGTACCATAAGGCTCACAAGAAAGAAACGCTCTTTTGGCGTGGTGGTCTTTTCAGAAGAGAAACATGAAGAACAGACTGGTGCTTACATAACGTGTCTCACAGCAAAAGCATACTTCTATATTCCAAAGGCCCATGAAAAGCTGTGCCTAAGAAGGGATTAGCAACTATCAGATGATATTACGACTGGATTAACGACGTTTCACATTCACTGTATTTATAAAAGGGGGGGGGGGAAATAATAAGAATCTTCCAAGGAGCAGATAAGTGATTTCTATAAACCTTAAAAGCTAAAAGAAAACTCATTTCCAAGAAGATGGTGGCTATAATGGTGTACTTATTTATAAATCCTTAATTTGGGTATTTTCCCTTAAAAACTGCTCTACAATTCAAGTAAACTGCTGTTTAAAAATAAAAGTGTATGTGAGAGAGAGAGAGAGAGAGAGAGAGAGAGAGAGAGAGAATGGAAGAGAAAGAGGAGTCTCTTATACTGGTGCTTTACATTCTGCCAAGTATTTTCAGCCATTCTTATTTTAGGCAATTGTTTTTGTAATAGACACACTAAAGGTGATCATTTTATTTTATTGCTAGTCATTGCTGACTGAAATATTTTGCCAGATGAAAGTAATTACTGTGAGTATATTACTTTTCTAACCCATTCTGTGTTGGAGCTGAAGTACTCCTAGTATGAAACTCTGATACCCTACATTAAAAAAAAAATGCTGCTATGTTCTGACCTTGTATGAAGACACAAAACAGACTTTTTTATCTTCCCTCTTCTTCATTTTTACTCTGTGTATATTTTCATCGTCAGAGGTTGCAGGAACACTTCAACACTGTGTGAGAACATGAAGATAAGAAATACTAAGCTTTGCAGTAAGTAATACGAGTATTATAAGCAAAAAAATACAAGTCATTTTTAGATTAGTAACAATGATCTATGCCACATCTAAGAAAAGATGAATATTAAGTGATACAAGAAATGAAAGAAGGAGAGAGGAAAGACAGTGAGAGACATTACCAAAACACAGCTCACAACAAAGAGGGGTTTCACCAATAAATTCTTGGCCAACATCACACAGGGCTAATATGCTCATATTTGAAATTCCATGTTACCTAACTCCTTCTCCCTAGAACTCACTCATGCTGACAGACCTGTACCATACGTAGAAATTTATATGTAAACGCAGTCAAAAAATATTTCTGATACCAAGAACTCACCAGCAATAGATGCTGACGAGGTTGTAGAGAAAAAGGAACCTTTTACATCGCTGGTGGGACTGTAAACTGGTTCAACCACTGTGGAAAGCAGTGTGGAGATTCCTCAAAAAGCTGAAAATATACATTCCTTTTGACCCAGTGCATCTCTTCCGTGTATCTTCCCCAAAGAGTTAAAAGTAACATATAATAAAGGTACAAGCACATCCATGTTTATAGCAGGACAACTAACAGCAGCTAAACTATGGAAAATGCTGAACTATCCATTAATAGACCAAGGGACTGAAAAACGTGGCGTTTGTACACAGTGGAGCACTGCTGTTCCATAACGCTGTTGTATGGATCAGCGGCATTTGGGAGTAAATGGGTGCAACTAACTCGAGACCATCGTGCTTGGTGAAGTGAATCAGACTCAGGTTAAATATTACGTGATTTCTCTATTATGAGAAACTCAGAATACAGGCAATTTAAAGAATAAGATGGGTGAGATATTAGGAACCAGGGGAGAGGAGACGGAAGGGCCAAAAGAAACAGGAAAAAAATATTTCTGAGAGAAATCCTACCTACTAGCTTTCTGTCCTGACCAACTAGTTAACCATCTGGCAAACTCTTGCAGATTCTCTCAGCATCTGTAATTCCCTACAGTTGCAAGCAGACAGAACAGCAACTTCAGATCCAGAGGCACAGGGAGGTGTGGCATGCTTGATTTTGTGTCTTATACTGCAGTTCCCCCATTCTCCTGTGAAACCCACCACACTATGAGCCTACCTACACCCAAGCGTTTTCCTTAAATCCTTCAACCCAGCTCTCCACAGGGATTTGGTATTGATCCCTGCAGAGGAAGGGGAAGACGTCCAGCTGAAGACGTAGCACAACAGCTGCAGAGCTCCAAGAGCAGACAGGCTCTTCAAGGAGCACACTGGACACGTGTGGTCTTGGCTTCAGCATTCCTCAAGATTGGCACAGACACATTGTCACCTCTCAGGAGAAGCTGGAACTTGCCACAAAGTTCCATGAGGTGTGATCCCACCTGAGAGTCAATGTGCATTCTGTTTTTCCTTCTTTAATTCATTTACTTTCTAATTTTGCTTAATGGAAGGCATAAACCAGGTTGCCTGGGTCAAGTTCCTCAGGAAGATTGGCTTGTTGGATTCTTGCCAATGTTACTGCAAAGAATTCTAAGAGCTGTGTTTGTTTACTGGGAAAAAGGAAAACCTTAATGTGCAAAGCAACTGAGAGACTCTTCAGTCATTCTGAAGTCCTCAGCGCTCTCACGCTGTGTTCCATACCCCTAAGACTGGAAACCACACGCAACGAGAACGTGCACATAGGAGACTCTTTCTGAATCTCTCATGTTATAAGAAATGATGTTTATCAGATAATTCTCCAGCAAGGCACCAATATTTTATGAGGTCGGCTTGGTTCTACACCAAAATCATATAAAATGAACCATTTTACAGTTTCTTCAGTCTGCAGGATTTAAGACTAATCCACCTGAAGCTAAAAATAGTTTCCTCAAACATGGTCCCTGGCAGTTGTTGATAACTAGTTGGGCTAGTTGTAGAAATCTGCACAGCTGCAGCCAGAAGTGGTGTGTGTGTGTGTGTGTGTGTGTGTGTGTGTGTGTGTGTGTGTGCACGTGTGTGCGTTTGAGGACGGGGGTTGGGGGCTCGACAGCGGAAGCCGGCACCGTCAGCAGCAGTGAGCTCTACCAAGCTGCAGGAGCAGGCAGAGCCTGTGGGGTGGGAAGGTGGGAAGAGAGGGGCCCAGGCCTGGTGGGGGAGGATGCCACGTCCTCTGCAGGCAGGAAGGAGAGCAGGGAAGAGAGAGCAGGTGGGGCGGCTGACGGTGAGCACTCCGCGTCACAGAAGTTGAAGGCTGACCGGGGAGAGGCAAGGGGAGAGCAGGGTGTCCCCAGCGGAGGCAGCAGGGCCAAACAAGGATCCTGATTCGAAGTGCGAATTATTTGCGTGGGAAAATATTAGAAGTCTACTTCCAGCCAATACGGATATATTGAAAAAAAATTAAAAGTTGCATAACTAAACATGAAATATCTTCAAATACTTATAAATCATAAAATATTTTGATATACATATGAAGGGAAAATTCAATAAAGAAAGGCTTTATTATAAGTAACATTTGAGGCTGGAGGAATATCACAGCAATTAATGCCTAGCAAGCATAGGGCTCTGGGTTTGATTCCCCAGTACGGCATAAACCAGGTGTGGTGGCGCATACCTGGAATTTCAGCACTCGGGAGGCTGAGGCAGGAGGACTGCTATAAATTCAAGGCCAGCCTGAGCCACATACTGAATTCAGGACCAGCCTGAACTGTAGAGTTAGAACCTGCCACCATTATAAATAAATAAATAAATAAACAAATAAACAAACAAATAAAGCTAGCTAGATATGTAGTATTCTTAGGAGAATACATATTGAGAAGACAGACTCTTGCTTTGTAGTCCAGGCTGGTCCTGAATTGCCTGGTGTAGCCCACGCTGGCCTTGAACTCAGGACAATCTGCCTGACTCAGCCTCCCAAGTGCTGGGATTACAGGCATACACCACCATACCCAGCTTTGTGTGGTGATGGGGTATTGAACTCAGGGCCCTGTGCTTGCACCAAGCAGTTTAATTGCTGTGCCATTCCTCCAGATTCCATAGCAGATAGATTTGAAGTTTACTAGTCTTTTCTTACATTCTTCAAAAGGCCTGAGAGGTAGATATTTCAGTTTTCCCTCTAATACCAATGATCCGTCTTTCCTGTGATACAAACAGGAGTGGTGGAGATGGGTCCTGTGTCTTCTGGTGCCTACTAACCCCTCTCAGTCCCATTTTCTTTCCTTGCCAAATTAATCCTTCAATAAAGCACAGACTGAAACTTAGGGGCCTTGGAACAAGAATCTGAATGAAAACAGTTTTTTAAAAATGTAAATCGATCTTTCAGTGTACACGTCCCACAAAGGTGCACCTTTGCTTTACCTGAAGGATACTCAGTGATCACCAGCAGATGAAGAATTACTCTTCTTCATTTCAACAATTCCTATTACAAAATTCATGTCAGTCCCCATCCTTGGAGGGCCAACTTCAGCCAGAAGGGAAGGCACATCTACCATCCACTCTAGGCTCACTCTCCTGTGGAACACACGCAAATCATTTTCAGAGACAAGGATCTCCCGTAAATATCTTAAGATCTATATATGCACTGCATGTCTGCTAGAATAATCATATCAACTTTTTTATACTGAAAAAACTAAAGTGCAATTTTCATGCACCATAATTAATGGAGCTAATATAGTAATAAGTGGCATACACAATAAGAACATGTAGAAAAATATCTACTTTGTATAATGCAGAACTGGTGTTTCAGGAGATTAACAATTATGATCGCCAGTGCTCTTCTGATTCTATAATACTCCACACAATCTTTTTTAAATTACTTTATTAACCTTTCCTCCTAGCACAGAAGTGCCCGATTATAGATAATATTTCAAAATCATCTGAGGTGTAAGTGTGTTTGATTTGCTCGGTAATTATTTGTCTACTTTATTACACTGGCCAAGCACACAAGCTCCTTGACCAGCTTTATTTCAAGTCCAGTTAAGAACCGGGTCATATCATTTTGTGCATCGCTCCCTTTGGGCCCCACTGTCCATGAAATTTTCATATTGGAGATGGGGATGGTGCATGGAAACATAGTACATTTTAGCCAGAGAGAAATCATTTGCTGCCCTGTCATGAAGGGTTTAGGGCTCTGGGCTTAATGGAAAGAGTGTTGTTTGCAAGTCCGAGGAAGGTGTTTACTCTCTACATGACAGGGACGTGGGACATTTCAGTCTGAGCATGCAAATGTCCCTTGATGAAGTCTGAAAGCACATCATTCACACCCCTCTGTGAGGGTCTTCATAACCTGTCCCTTGTCATCAAGCCACTAGGACAACACTTCTGCTTGATACAAATCACAAATGCATTTTGGCCTTCTGTGTTGCTTCACACGGGCAAAAAAGTGGAGGGAGGCGACAACAGGAAGGGAGATCATGAACTTTGTCCTTCAAATAGGGATCTGGAGGAAAGCAGAAAGCACTCGGCTTCACAGAGGTACAGTTTGTCGGTTCCAGCTCTACAACTCAGGGGCAAATGGAACTGAGCCTTACCTCTTCTTAAGGTCAAAAAAAAAAAAAGGTAATGAGCTGAAAGAGGGTGCCGGACTTGCTGTGGAGGGCCATGGCCGGGACTAAACCACAGAGCCAGAGGACTCTGTCTATCGTCCACAGTCACCAAGTCCTGAGATTTCCATATGTAGCAGGGCCCAGGGCTCTGTTAGTAATACAGGCTACGGCCCGTCAGCTCAGCCACCCGTGCAATTACAGTGCAGGGTATAGATGCCGGTATTTCAGACCCAAACCGAGCATAAAAAACACAAAGTAAAATTCAGTGTCAGCACAAAGTTGACAGCGAATGATTATAACAGCTTCGAAGCTTGAAAAAGAGTGTAAATAACTCGGGTCCCCTGCGGGCTCACTCAGCCTGCATACATAACAGCGTGATGGACAGTCTCTGTGGCAGAGGCAGAGCGAGGGGCTGCGAAGACGCAGGAACCCGCCAGCTGAGAGCCTTCGCTGTCACCTTCCTGACTAAATCAGCTGCTTTCAACGGAGAGAGACACAGTGGCATAGGGGTGCCTTCGGAAGGCCATGTGCCCTTTGCCTGGGAAGCGTGAATGTTAATTATCGGCTCTTCTGTGGCTATCTGGGCCCTGCCACCCCACCAGCTTGTGCACTCTGGGAACATTCCTCTCTGATCTTTAATCCTCGGTGCTTTCAGTCCACAGAAGATTGTTATTCAGGATGACTCTGCCCATTTTAACGATGTAAAAATAAAAGCAACTCCCTCAAAAAAAAAAAAAAAAAAAGCAGACAAAAAGATTTCTCATCCTCAATGGAACAGTTAAGTTAGAGGAGGGCATTGAATGAGATTTCATTTCCTTTTCTTTGCTTGGTACACGTATATACGCACAAATGTGCACATGCCCATGCCTGCATCCCACGAAGATGAATCCATCATAGCAGAGGCCTCCAGCCCGGGATCTCAAATCCAAGAACAAAAACAAGGCAGGGACATCTACACACAGCCAGCTAACTCCACAGGTTTGTGAGTCATTCACAAGATAATCAATCAATTAGCAAATGATCTCCTTCCTGTTGCTTATTGATGCCACGTAAGAACTGCACCTCCGACTGACACGGTAGACCACTTGTGCTGCAACTTTGCCCTTCCGACACATTGGTCTTATTTATCTGAACGGAGCACATGCTTTGCAGCGCCAGCCCATTGCAACTGGACTGCTTGCTATTAGAACCTGAGTAAGATTTAAGCTAAACAGCAGCGCATAAATATGACATCATGGACATGCATGATGATCAACTGTGCTGTATCATTGCCCGCCACTGCTACTCATTCACATAGGAAAAGAGCGAGCAATCGCAGTTGACATTGCTAAAGGGGAACTATAGTCACGGGAAGGACAGGTGAAGATTGGACTCGCACAGTTATTGGCTCCAGGGTGCAACTCTGGGGTCTTAAAATGCACTTGAATTGCTACAATGTGTACATCCTGTTTACAAGCTCAACAACATTCCTTTCTTTCGGAGAAGCATACAATGCCTTGTGCCTCTTTGGGAAGCAAAGGTATCCTGCGGTTGTCGCTTACCAGGTCCCCTCAGATGACCGGCACAGCTGGGAGAGTCTGACGAGGCACATCCACCCGGTACCTCTCTGACCTGAGATTCGGTCAAGAAAAGGTCGACTGGGTGACCCTTCTCAGAGCCAGTGCCACCTTTTTCTTAAGACATAAACATGAACTGTGCCGTTAGGCTGTGGTCCTCTGTACCACCCTCATATTCTGAACCTGCATCCTTCTGTATCAACACTGCTGCCAGATGAGGCCCTAGGAAACATGCCCATCCTAGCCAGGGCAGCACCCTCACACCCTTTTAGAGGCCAGGAGGAAAGGCCCCAGAATCACACAAACATTTCAGCAGCCAAAAGAACACAAGTCTGTTTCTGTTGCTCTGCTTTAAAGTCAGTAATTATGTATCAAATCACTCCTCTGTGCACAGAACAAAGGCATTTTTTGGTCCATTTTTATAGGTGAGAAAATGGGTCAGCTATGTAACACTGAACCTCAGGTGTGCACAGGCAGAAAATCCTGTCATCTACAGCTTCCATTAGGGACTTAGGGGATGGGCTCGGAGCCCTCTATGGTCACTTGCCAGAGATTTAATAATAAAAGAGCTGCAAGGAAAACTTTCCCACACCCTTCACTCTGTGGAGAAAGTGCTCAAGGACTAAAAGCATTTCAATGTTTAAAGCAACCGTGGGACTTAGCACATGAGGATATTAGAGAAAGATTAGTATAATGTGACCGAGTACCCTTAAAGGCAAACAAATGAACTCTGAACCTTGTTGCTTTTTAAAATCTGTCTCAAGAAAAGTCAATTGCGTAAAGCAGAAAACTCTACTCGTTAGTAGCTATGATGAGCAAGGCTGGATTTGTCCACACTCAAGAACAAAAAACACAATAGTGAATTTGGAGGCATTATTTCGTAGCAAAATTAGCATAACCCAGCACATCCGAGTATTAAAATTTAAAAAGGATTTCCAACTGCCCCAGTATCATCGGCAGAGTCATGTCACAGATTTTTTTTTATTGGTTCGGCAGTCTAGGTGTAATTGTATCAATATTTTAATACGTGATGCATATTGCCTGTGATACATTGCTTGCCTAAATAAAAAGCACCAATATTCAATTGCCAATGAAATAATCACACATTCTAGATTTTTATTATATCATGCATTATTTAATTACAATAATCAGAGTCCTTCTGAAGGTAAAACAAGATTAAAAAGGTTTTGTTTTATTAGATCTATATATTTGATTTAAACTTTACATGTTAGCTTTACATTAAGAATTTATAAGGCATCAGTTCAAATGGTGCTATTATGAGAGTTTATTTCTTTTGTAATTAGTACAGTACTCTTAAAGTACTCTGACTATGAGAGATAATATTTCAGTATTTTAATGAGCTTTTTAAGTGTAATTGATGTAACAATCATTGAATTACACATTCCTACCTGAAGAATAATGAAGGAAACATTTTAATGAGAAATTTAATCATTATTAGCAAATGATCTACTAAACTGCCATTTACTGACATTTAAAAGCTTAATAGCAGAAAACTGCAGTTTCTTCTATCTGCATCAACATCAATAGCAGTTACTTTTCTGTGACTCTGACTTCCCAGGTTCACTTTCTAACATCACTAATTTATTTATAAATTTGAGAAAACTTTCTTTAACTCAAACTTGTCTGCTCCTTCCAGAAAGTGCGGGGCCTGACACTTAGAGGGGTAATTTAAATAAATTAGCCCCTTTTCCAGCCCTCGGCAGCTTTCGGATATAAGGGCTCTTTCTTCTGAGTGTTGAGCTTGCACCAGCTTGATGCTGATGAATGCCGTGCGACGTCCCTGGCAGTGCCTCAGACAGGGAGATCTTAGACCCCTGTCAACAAGGGTTTCCTTTTGGCTGATTTGGCTTTGTTAGTGCTTTTTTTTTTCCTCCTTCATTTCAAGCACATATCTGCATTTGGACGCCGGTAATCAGACATAAAGGGGCCTCCCAGGTAGCTCTGTGGACTCCGGGGTTGGCTCGTCCCTGAGGCTTTACTTCATGCCACAGGGAGGTGGCCTAGAATAGAGACATCTGAGTGCAGTCCATGGCGATGTGTTCTGAGGCATAAAAAGAACCGTAAGGTAACAGTGCGCAGGCAGGACTCACAAAGGCCATCGCCAATCAGAACAGTCGCAAGACAAGCTCAGCCTTCTAATTAAAGTATCGGCGGTGCCAAGTTCCAGTTCACGTATGCGCCGGTGCCGATCTGACACACGGGCAAGGATCAGCACAGGGACGCTGTCTGACTTAGTGCTTCGATATCAGGGTGCAACCTGCCTGGATGGTTCTGTACCGCCCAGTTACTTCCAGGCTCCCGTAATGGATTCTCCCCACTGTGATTTGTATGATGTGATTAGAAACACGTTAATATATCAATGGTCAGTGAAAGCTCCCTGTTTTTAAAAAGAAGTTTCAGTGTTGAGTTGGACTCATGATCTGAGTGGACAAGAGAGAAGAAGGCGACACGGCATCATGTGACTCACCCCAGAATCCCTGCCAGTCCCCTAAGGTCCCCTGCACTCCAGAGACACTGGGTTCAGCCCAGCTGCCAACTTTTTCCATCTCAGAATTTTCACAGCCTTTTAGTGTCCCCTTGCTCCTTTCTCTGAAAGGTCTTGCTTTTTTCTTTTGCTTCTTTTTTTTTCTTACCTCGCATACTATACAATGATTACCAGAATTTAACAAACAAGCAAACAAACAAAAAACACGTTTGTTAAATTTCTTTCCTACACGAGGGACCTGGATTCTGCGACTGTCTCCACAGCACACTGCCCGCACTCTGGTGACAACTCCGGCCTTGACAGGTTGTGCCAGACACCACACCTGGGTAGCCAAAGCCCAGTCCCCTCACCGCATGCAAATAAGTAGATGAGAATGATGGGTAAAGGGTTAGAACGATGACGGGAATATTGATGGGAAGTTTTCAATTGAAGGACAGAGCTGCAAAACAGAAGACTGGCCTGCTGCTGGTTGTTTAGTTTGGTGGTGGTGGTGGGGGGGGGGGGGGGGGGGGATGTGTGATTGCTGAGATGTTGCTCATTATGGAAGATATAATTGCCAAATTCAAAAAAGTAAGGCTGTCGTAAGGTGTTGGGCTAGATAGTAGAGTTCACTCATATCAATAAATCATTTCTGATCTTCCAGTGAAAAGTACATTTTCAATGGATTACTAATAAAGTAGATCCCTTTTTCTAGTGACAGCATAATGGCTACCTACAAAAATGGCTCAAGAATATTAACATTTATTTACTTACCTAATCAAAATTATTTCCTCAGATTTTGTAGCCATGCATTTATAATAGCCACATGGAGGCAGATATAGGATAATTTTGGCAACTTTTACATTATAATTTATATTTAGATAAACATCTTTTTACTCTTGATCCAACATCACAGTGAAATAAAATACGATATCAAGGAAAACATAAGTGGACATAAACTTTGAAATAGTAAGGATATCTTCATGAAAGCTAGGAAAGAATTTTTTGTACTGGTAATTGATCCCAGGGTCTGAGCTATATTCTCATTCCATTTTTATTTTATATTTTGAGACAGTGTCTCATTAAGTTGCTACATTGCCGAGCCGGGGCTTGAACTTGCCTCAGCCTCCCAGATTACTGCAATCACAGGCCTGTGCAACGGAGCCTGGCTAGCCCTCAGAAACTTTTACTGAAATAATGCCCGAAGAGTGTGATTCACTTGTGCTACAAGGCACTCAGGTACCCTGAAGCATTCCATGTGAGCCACCAAATTTTCATTGTACAAATTTTTGTTTAAAAAAATTATAGATATATTTGTGCCATAGAGTGATTTAGTCTCAGGATAAGAACAGCAGGGCAACTTCCCACAAGATAAATAATAAATAAATATTATCATTATTACTATAATGTATGGCACTAAGCCAATGCAAAACAAAAATGGAGTGCTTTCTAGAACGTGGAAGGACTGTTTCTCCCGAGAGCATAATGGAACGAGCCCAGGACAATAAACAGCTGCACTCAAATAGCAGCGCGGTGATAAAGGGCAAACACACGAATTGTATGATAGCTGTGGATGCAATTTGTTCTTTCAAGAGTGCCACCAATATTCTGGTATTCAAAAGTGTATCATTAATGCAAAAAGGGCACATAGGTGGAAAACAAAGAAAGCTAGAACAAGACTTAGCTTCAATGAAAGGTGTTTTGACTATTTAAACAAAACATCAGTGACATCAGTATTCTATAAATACTCGATGACTCTCTCTAATTGTCTGAGTTTCATCCATGCATTGGAATCCCAAAGACTCATCCAGTTAGCAAACCAGATATAAACAGGTGTGACTTCTAAAAACACACTTCTAAATGGGTCCATCTACAGGTTATGAGAGCCACAGGTGAAAACCACTGAGAAGGTTAACAATGGCGGCCGTCGGGGCGGCGTCACGTCGCCACCGACAAAGGTGGTCAGCGGCAAGGTCTCCCAACAGCTGCCCGGCCTGATCCCAACTCGGAAAGTGCGACCAATTACACAAAGGCTTACAGAGAAGATCAGAAAACACATTCAACCAAGGGAGCTTTTGCTATCATTCACAGAAATATTTTTCACATGAAAAAATCGGAAAGCACCCTGTGTGAGTCCAGCTAAGTGTGAGTCCCACTGAAGCTCTGTGTCTACTTCATTGGGGCATCATTCTAGCTTTGATAAACCATTTGAAATGTATACACATACACCTCCACATAGTCACCACCCACACAGACACCATGCACACACACACTCCCTTTTCCTAGAGTAGGCAAGCCCCGGGGTACTCAGGGACCCCCCCACCCTCCCCCAGTAGCTCTTAGCTCCTGTTCCTAGGAGAGTTCAGACTTCTCGCCTAACTGCCCAGCTGGCACTCCTGCTTGTGGCTGTGCCCCTTCAACGCCCCCTGAAATGTGTTGTTAGTTATCCATTTCTAAGAGGAGACCCGGTTAAAATATATGTTTATAGAACAGCAAAGAAACCCATTTGAAACAAATGCGTTCATCGGAAGATTCACGCCTATTTAGGCAGAAGTGGAGGATCGATGGTGTAGGTTTCCTCCCAGCCTGTCCACATGGAGTTTTATGGTTATCCTGATGAAAACGCTTGCCTTGTGGAAGGGTCAATTAAAGCAAAAACGTGTGTGGCTGGGGTACAGAATTAGGTCCACGGAGGGCCTCGTTTTCCAAGGAGAGCTACTGAACTCTGACCTCCATGTGGCCACTCTAGTCTTTTTTTTTTAATTCTATGAATAAAACCGACTTTTCCAGATTTGTTCTCCAAACACCAGCTCATGCTACTTTTTTTTTTTTTTTAATTTGGGGATGAGATGACTGTAACAAAACAGGCGAAAACAGAGATTGGTTTCACAAAATACGGCCATGATAACCAGGGTCCAGGAACTCAGAGGCTTCGGAACTGTCAGCTCGGTCCTCGTGCTGGACAGTACTCTCCACTCTCTTGCCAAAAGGCAGGAAGAAGTTCAGTGCACAGACTGGCTGGCATCAAGTGCCAGAGCCGGGGAGGGCGGTGCCTTGGAAAGCAGGCTGTCCCACGGGGCTGCTGGTGCAGAGCGGGCGGTACACTAGACACAGGATGTGAGCGGGATGAGTGCCCACAGCAGTGGACGGGAGAACTGCCCCCTCCCAGGCCCTTGCTGGTGACACCTGTGGGAATCGGCAGGAGCAGAAAGGGAAAGGAGGACCTCTCCTCTTGCCAGGAAGACTGGACCGAGAAGGATAAAGCAAGCTGCTCCCTCGGAATGCCCAGCACCAAGGAGCTAGGGAGCCTGAAATGACCGCAAAGCTGTGTGAGGCAATGCAGGGGAGCTGCCCTTGGTGGGTGCTGCTGTAGTGCGGGTCTCCCTTTCGATACAGTCCCGTGAAGCGGAGGTTACAAAGCCTGGACGAAGCAGCACATTTGGAAATATTGGTGACGCGGCTCTCACCACCCTGAAGTGGGAACAGCACTTCCGAGCTAAAAATATGAAAGACAATTTTTCTCCTGTCTCTTACCTGACAACCATATCAATGTTAACATCCTAAAGCCTTTCAAAACATGGTGTGAGGACTTAATGCTGTCTTTTTTAATTGCTGAAACTTTTATTAATAATGTTTGGTCCTAGGCTCTGTAGATCAGTCATGCAAAATTGAGTGACACATTTAAAAGGCAAATGATTCTGTGAAATGTCAGGCCCAGAACAATTTTGGAGCTGCAGTTGGTAAAAATCTGACAGAAGTAAGTACTGCCTGTAAGCTTCTCATCACGTCCTCACGACTTTGGAGCAGATTTAGCTATTTATCTTAGCCATGGGTCTGCTAAGAACAATACCCACGCCCATTTTTATGGTGTGACTTTTTATTATAAGAGTCTAGCATGGAGGTGTTCCAAAAACAGCTTAAGCTACATGCAAAGGAATGACACTATTGGGTGGACTAGAACTATTAAGGTATGTTCCTTAGAAGCTTTCTTGCACAGGGCTGGAGGAATAGTTCAGCATTTAAAGCACTGGCCTGGCAAACACAAGGACTTAGTTTGATTCTCTAGTACCATGTAAGCTGGGTATGGTGGTGCACGCCCATAATTCCAGCACTTGGCAAGCTGAGGCAGGAGAACTGCTCTGAGCTCAAGGCTAACCTGGGCTGTATTCCTGCCAGGGGCTACCAAGTACAAACACAAGTTGGTCACTGAGGTGGAGAAAGCTTGTGGCCCACCAAAGTTCATCACGGCAGAAAATGTAGACTTTGGATCCTCAATCTTTGTCTCTGGCAAGAACCTCAAAGTGAAAAATGAAATGTAACTTGATCTGCTTCTCACCATCATGAAAAAACAATGACTATATTCAGCTTTCGCCTGAAAAACAAAATAAATCAGACAGCAATGATGATTTTCAAAACCCTCGATATCAGGCAATGAAGGGCAGACGTCTCTAAGGAAAGAGAAATAAACGGGAAAACCCAAAAATCATACTAATGTATGCTTTGAAGGAATTTCACGGCTATGGTATAGATGGGGAACCAGGAAGAATCCAAGCCAGTCAAATCCTTAGCGGAAGGGACAGAGCTTCAAGTACCGGGACAGAGAGAAAGGCAGCTACAGGTACAAGGCGGCAGGCTATAGGGACGCGAGGGCGGCCCGTGAGGAGAGCTCTGAGGATCACAGAAGGGCGCCCTTGAGTTTTTGACCAGAGTCCTTATCAGCACAGGTCTGTAACGAAACTACTTGAGGCCAGAGGGAAAAAACAGCCAAAAGATTAGAGAAAACACTACCAAGTGCTACACAAGGCTGGGGAAGGGTCTGTTGTCACCAGCAAGAGTAGAAAGCCTTGTAATTCACAGGGCATTGCGAAGACACACGCGAGTGGTCCTGTCCAACAACGGTACATACCACGTGTACAAGAAGAACGTACGAGATCAGTAACATGTAGACTGGGATGGGAACCTAGAGTAAGTTTCCTACACTGTACATGTCATAGAAAAGTAACATTTCATAAACAACACGATATGTTTAAGATGTATTTCATCAAAACTAAAGCAGCCACTAAAAATAAACCTGGTTAATAAGCCAACAAAACACATAAAATATAAACATAATTCATTAATCTGGAAGAAGCAAAAAGAGATCCAAAGATAACAAAGTACATATGTCAATTCAAAAGACTTAACTTCATCCATATTAAAATTATATTAAGTAAAAATAGTATAATGTTCTAATTAAAAGATGATTTAAAAATGAATAGCCAATATGTTATTTATGATAAACATCTAAAATACAAAGAAATAAGTATTTTAAAAGTGAAAGAATGGAAAAAGTTTTCCCATTTTAATACTCAACAAAGGGAAGCCAGCGTGACTATGTCAATATCAGACAAAGCAGATGCCAGGGAGGGGAATATCAGCAGGTAGGAAAAGGCAACAGACACAAAAGACCCGAGGAGAAATCCAGAGAATAGGAAGTAGAGGAACGTGAAGAAATCAGAAGTACATTCTTCGAAAAAAATCAATAAAATTAATAAGCTTACAGCAAGTCTCATTAGTAAAAATGATACAGGAGACACAAATTGCCAATTTCAAGAAAGAAAGAAGTAGCGTCATTAATAATTTTCAGGACATTTAAAAGATAATGTCATACTATGTACAACTTTTTGTTAATAAACTTGACAGCTTCAATGAAATGCAAACCTCCTCAGTGAAACAAACTCACAGATCACACAGGAAGAAGCAGACTATCTCAATGCCCCTATCATATTTTTTTAAATTTTAAAGTTTAAAACTTTCCCAGAAAGTTCAAAACGTGATGGATTCATTGGAAAAAATTTAAAACACATTTAAAAAATAACAAAATTACTACCAATTTCACATAAAGTCTTCCATAAAAATCTTAGATGAAGAAAAACTTTCCACCTCATTCTTAAAGATAACATTATCCCAATAGGAAAACCAAAAATAGGCATTACAAAAAAGCTGTTGACCAAATCTCTCATGATCATAGTGAAGATGACTTTTTTAAATTTTAGCAAATGGATTTTTCCCTGGTGTCTTAGTGACTTTCTTCTTGCTAAGGCAGAATACCCAACATCCATAACTTAGGGAGGAAAGATTTATTTTAGCTCACAGTTTTAGATGGTCTCCGTCCATTCACACGTGGGCAGCTGACAAATGGTGGAATCACATGGCAGAACTGGAGCTGGGTCTGGGGGCTGCAGCCAGAGCTGGAGCCAGAGCGAGGGCCCCTCGGGGCATGGCAGAAGAGCCAAGGCTTGGAAGCAGGGCAGAACCAGCACATGCTCTTCCAGGTTGATCCCCAAGCACCCACCCATTTCAGCCAGGCCCCGCCTCCCAAAACTACACAGTATCCATAAATACTTGAGGCTCTTGGGGGACACTCCAGATCCAGTCCACAACACGTGGGAAGATTTTGTTTGATAAGCCAAATACATCGCAGCTAATGAGAATGTACAGCGAAGGACCGATGATTACGCTTTCAACTTCTCCACTTCAGTAACATTTCATGTAATTGAGATTCCTATAGCCACAAAGAAAAGTAATAGAGATTCTCCTTATCTACGAACTTGAACAGCGTTTGTTCATACGCACAAGAGTCGAGTAGTGCTTAGAGCCAAGATTTCACGCAGCGGAGGAAGGCTTCCTGGGACTGAATGTCAGCTTCCACTCTGGCTAGATGGGAAGTTGGAAACCTCAGTGAACCTTCACGTGATCCAAATTCATTACCCTTAAAATAAAGATGATAATAATCTTTCTCAGAGGACTGTTGTGATGAATAAATGAGTTCATAATTATAAAGTGGCTGGAACCATGGAGTAGCTGAGGCACAGTACACATTTAAGCATGAGCAACCGTAGAGGTACCTGAAAGTCAATCTAGATCTGAGGAATGTCCTGGTAGCGGGGTACAAGTGCAAGTGTTGAGCTGTCATGGCTGCCCCAGTGTCCTGAATCGATTCAAAAGGCTCATCATCTTCATTTTGACTTTGAGGAAGAGCCAAGACATTACACCACATCAGATCCAGCGAATGAGATGGGTCGGGACACACTGCAACGTCCTCTCAACCGGCTTTCTGCCGGAGGGCGCCTGGCAGCAGCACTCAGTGGATGTTTTAACCACACCGCATGAAGACATTCATGAAAGAGGAACTTCAGAACTGCTTCCGGGAGTGGTAGGAACGATGGAATACATGGTTGTGAAGTAAGGGAGATTAATTTGGGACAGTTTAATAGTAATATGTCTTTCATTGCAATAGAGTTTTAAATCTAAACATTCACTGTATTTTTCAATCACCCTTTGTAAATCAGGAAGAAATCAAGGGGACAAAAATTCCAAAGAAAGTAGGCTACATGAGCAAGCAGGCAGCAGCCACAAAGCTTAGCGAGATTTTCCAGAAACTCTGACTAAGTTAACATGGATGGGGTGGAGAACATGGTTTGGTGGACCGTGGGGAGGGGCCACTGGGAGAGCGCAAGCTGAAAACTGAGCGCAGACAACGTAGAGCGCTGCGCGCCACCGCGAAGCACCGCCACGTGTCCTGGCTTCATCGTAAGACTGGGTCATTCCTAGACCTGTGTTTTTAAAGATATATTGGGAGAAACTGTGGAAAATGGATCCAGATGAAAGCAGCTGACTAAGAGAAAGCTGAGAAAAGCTAAGAAGTTCTGTTAGGTCCCTCCTGCCACCACAAGAAAATACCAAGAACTTGGTAGTCCAAGACAATTTAAATTTATTATCTCCTAGCTCTGCAGTTAAGAGTTCTGATCCTAAGGCCTGGGAATATGGGTCAGGGGTAGAATGCTTGCCTAGAAGTCGGGCACAAGGATCCTTGGGCTAAAATGAAGGTGTTGGCAAGATTTCTTTCAAATATAATCCACACCCTTGATTTACCCAGTTTTTAGAGGTCACCTGATTTTCTTGACTTATAGCCCCTTCTTTCATCTTCAAAACGTCAATAATTGGCTCAAGACCTCACATCACATCACTTGGGCCTTCTTTTATTTTCCTGTTGAAGACCTCTGTGGAAAAACTGGATTCACTCTGATAATCCACAACAATCTTCCTATTTTAATTAGCAATTAGCAGCATTAATCCAATTTGAGCATTCCCTTCCCTTTGCCATATTAGGTAATACATTCACAGGTTCTGGAATTATAACATGGACACCTTTGGGGGACCATGACTCCTCCTACCACAAGCTAGCACAACATCTCAGGTAGGACATGTTGGCAAGATGTGTAAATCTACTCACTTTGGGCATTCCAAGCCCAAAGAATAAGCACGATAAGGACCTATTTTGTTCAAAGAGAAAAACATCGGAACTTTAGGCACAACTTATGACGTTCTATTGACATGTTCTTGTGAACCTGGGCTTCAAAGTGTGTTTCTCAAAATTCACGTTGAAACTTTATACCCTGTCCAGCCTTATTAAGAGGTGGGGCCATTTGTGCACCCTTTGATCCCCCTTTGGGCGCAGGGATTGCTGGATATCAACACTAGAACTTTCACTCTGACACCTCCAGCCCATTTTGGTTTTTTTGTTTGTTTGTTTTGATTTTGAGACAAGGTCTTACCAAGCTGCTAAATTGCTCCACATGGACTCCAATTTACAATCCTCCTGCCTGCAGCCTCCCAGGGTGCTGGGACTGCCCCACCTGGCCTGGCTCCTTCTCCTCCTCCTCCTCCTCTTCTTCTTCTTTGTTTGTTTGTACACCTTTCCTTTCCTTCTGTCATTTTTGGACACAGAATTAATTCCCTTTACTCTCATTCCCTTTATAAGAAACAGCATTCAGAGTACCAGAGTAGAAGAAAAAGACTTTCAGTAGACCACTGGACCTGCCAATACCTGGATCTTGGGTATCTCAGGACAGAATTTTGAGAAAATGAATGTCTGTTTTTCACAAAGCCCTCAGCCTCAGGTATTTTGTTATGGAGGCATGCATGGGCCAAGACATCATGTCTTCTCTCACACAGGAGGTGGGATGTATGTTCATCTCACTGGAAATCAGGTTTCTATTTAAGAATTGAGATATATCCTTATTGAAGAGAGGCTTTTACCATAATCTATATCTGTCTATCATCTATCTAGACATGGCTGAAAAGCAAAAATGGACATGTTAAAAAAACTTCAGTGCTATGGTAACATTCTATACCTGCAAACAAGGGTAATTTTTGGAGACAAAACCTGAGGCATCACACCGGTCTGTTCATTCCTGGCAAAGGAAGTGACGTCAGTACATGCCAGAGTAACGAGATGCCTGCACCAGGCTGCTGAGAGCCCACGTGCATGGCGGAGGGTGCTGGGAAGGCAATGGAGCAAAGTCCATGGAACACAGGATCTTGATTAATTTTCTTCCAGAGTGCAGCCACAATCATTAAAACCAAGCTCCGGCTGCCACTCTGGTGACATACGAGTCCAAACGCCTGGTCTGTCCAAAGGTGAGTAATAAAAGTGAAGCAAACGAGCAAAAATACATCAAAAAATGAATAAAATTATGTGTTTTCATTGTTAGGAGATGAAGTGAAATTCTCATCTGTTGAATCCCAGTTCAGCATTTCCTTGATATATCTTTTATAATTTTCACTCTAATTATAATGAAAATCATTTCTCAATGTAATTCTGCAATGAAAATGCTCCTTTATTCCTCATTACATAGGAACGCGCTTGTGCAGTCGCCGAGCAGGCTCACGCCGGATCTCCTCCCCCTTTGGCGTCCTCGCCTCGTAGTCCACGGATGTCAAGAGGTTCGGATTAAGCTTGTTAAAGATCTGCTTCACTCGAACTCACTGATGATTATTTATTTAGCAGTTTTATGTAACCTTGTCATTGATAAGCACTCTATTAATTTGCCGAGGGACAAATCAACACTAGTTATTTTTCTACCGGCTATTAGACTCGGTGCTGCTGTTTGTTACAAACCACTTGCCAGTTAATTATAAATTATGGGTCCTCTTTGCCTATATTAATTGATATCTCCTCTGCCTTTGTAATACTAGACAAATAAATTGAAGGCAAGATTTATTAAGCAGTGTATGTCTTGTGTCTCTTGGTTAGTATCCTTTACTTTTTTAACATTTATACTTGTTTATACAGATTTGACAGACCAATGAATTAAAGAAATGATCTTCAGGGTGTTTTGCAGTTTAAAAAAAAGGGGGGGGGCGTTTAAAAGGCTTCCTACCGATGTATTTTAAATGACTCACAATTCAGTGTGTAAGCAGTTCCTGAAATGCATGTTGATTTTGTGATACGATCTGGCGATGAAGGTCTCACAACTAAGCAAAAGCATTCAAATGGTGTTACATCTACGCAACCGGTTTCTGTAACATAAACTTATGTTTTCTATACATACATACATAACTTAACATTCTTATAACCTATATTTATAAATTTAAAACATCTCCTTCGTTTATTTTCTCATATATATCTCCATCCTGTTACATGTGCTTTTGCAGATGTACAGAATATTTTTCCTTTATTTTTTCATTTAAAAATTATTTGTTGCATTGCTCACTTGCATGTACTATACACATCAGCAGAAATAAACCACAGCTATTTTTAATTCTCATCAAAATAAACTGTAGATGGCACTTGCCACAGGATAAGCACTTTTTCGTTTGCAGTCCACAGAGAAACTAGAGTCAGAATTTAGGCCAGGTAGAAAGAAAGAAAAAATTTCCCACAAAAGGAAGTTCTAATTCATTTGCTCCCTGGACAGTCTCAAACATCGAAGAATTGCAAATTTAATGGGAACGTTTACCCCAGAGGGTCACTGTGCTATCTATATTCAACTTCAAAGGGCTTCAGGACTTCACTGTGTGCTAAAGGATCTGGGTCTCTAAAAATCCTAATTTTTACATAATTTCTTCATTTAATTGACATTTTTGACCTATGTTGCTTTTTAATAGTATCTTGTATTCCTAATAATTTCCTACCTGACACAAATCCAGAAAGTGGACATCTAGACTACAGGAGGGAGTCAGTTCTTTTTCCATTAGTTCTCTTAGAAAAAAGAGAGAGAGATTGCTTAAGTAGATCTATTCTTATTTTCAAGTCACATGTAATCGAATTTCTTCAACATATTGGTATTTGAAGAGTTAAAAACTCCTCAAATAGGCTCTTGAAGATGGATTCTCAGTAAAATTAGCTAGTTTGTTCAGAAAACATGTGCTCTGATGTGCTGTGAAACTGACTTGATCCAATTTTTAATAACGAGATTTGAAGGATCATCTCCTCTTGTGCCCGGTGCCACCTTCCCTTGGTTGTTTCCGGGTGCTCTTCCTAACAATGCCATGACTGACAGGACTTCCTGCTGGCCTACATTCATTTGATCCATTCAGAAAACAAGATATTAATTATCCCTCAAAATTTGCTATTCGATCTGGAGATCCTATCCCACTACTTCCCATCTGACTCTTCAAAGTCTTCACCTCCCTTGGTCAGACAAGATTAAATGGCTGCCCGATGTACTGAGTCAATTCGGAACATTTATGGCAATTTCTGTCAAATGAAAACTTTAAAATGTGTCTGAATACACTTCTCCTCAGGATCTGGCTTTATGCAACTCTGACTCTTCCCCAAAGTCATGAAAGGTTGATTTGAATTGATTCAGGGGAGGTTGAGGCAGCCACAGCAGAGCAAGGAGGATTTCCCAAATTGCCTCAGAAAGTGGTAAGAATAACAGAATAAGTGTGTTTAATGTGGAGAGGGTGGTTAACGACAATGTGACTTTTACCGTAATTTTGAAAATTTCAACATTTACCACATACTTTTTTTCACACCCTATAGTACTGGTTTCCTCTGAGATCAAGATGAAAGCAACTTATATCATCATTGGAGGAACTATTTTAGCCCCTCTTGCTCTAAAATGAGTTTAATTATTTATGTGGGACAAACAGGATTCACTGCCCTCTTCCATCTCAAACTAACGGCATTTGAGTTGGCATGCAGCCATGGTTGACATGTCAAGAGATGATCTGCCATACATCAAAGGACATATGTACCCTGCAAAAGTTTGGACCAACATCTTAGTACTTAAATTTTGAGTTCTCTGACCAAATTCTATATTTCCTTTGGAAATGTTTTGGCTTGTTGGAATTAAAGCCTGGTAAACCACGTAGAAAGGTGGGTACAATCTCACTTTAGATGGGCAGGGAATTTCCTGCAGAGTGAGAAAATTATTTCCTGCCACAGAATTATACCCTCAGCGGCATTCTGTTGGTTTCCCTGTCAAGTGATCCTGTAATATGGAATCTCCATACTCAACATTAGTACTGACGGTAACTTGGGTAATACTTGAATAACTGGTCCTCTCTTAACAGAGAATAAACTGAAGAATGCTAGTGAAGCCTTTACTCACCGAGACGTCAGTGTTTTCACTTTGGTTTGGAGATCCAAACCCATTACTTGCTATATCCTCTCTCCTTTATTTTTGTTACACTTTTGTGATATTAACTAAGGGCCCTCTTATGCTCACTCATTTGAGAACACATAGATTCCACCACTCCCAGGTATGTGTGGGGGGACTGCCTCCTAATGTTATCTGACCTCACAAGCATTGGCTACAAAGGAATCTTCAAATAAACCCTTTGCCTGTACAGTGTATTGAACATAACTATGACAGAATTGTCAAATTGCATCATCAAAATTAGTTGGGCAGGATCTATGTATTTATTTGATGAACAATGATGTGGATTAAATGTAAATTTTAGAGTTATATAACTTCTAAAATAAGAAATACTATTTCTGTCTCTGCCTTATACGTAAGGTAACTAAAGAACAAGATGACACCGTCTTGCCACAATACCTCACAGGGTTTACCAAGGAGCAGGTACACTAAGAAGCCAAATGCACCTTTACTTAGGGGTAATTGTAGTACCAGATTCATTAATACATGGAAACCCAGCCCACTTTAACAGCCACTGTACTTCTACTGGGGCTTGGCAGTGTGATTGCTGAATTCTCTGGGAGGGGGTTCTTGGGGATGTAATTAGCATGACAAACAAGGGAAAGACACAAGTTTAGCAAAAAGCCCACTTTGAGTGGATAAATTTCTCTTTCTCTCTTTTTCTAAATGAGAAAGCCAGGCTAAAAAGACATAGAATAACTGCTGACTGAGTGGAGCGCTTGAGCTCAGGACTTACGCTGTGAAAATTCTACTTTGTCTAGCAAACACTGTCAAACACAAATCTTGAAAGAGGAACATTTATTTTTCTCATTTGGTTAAAAAAGAAAGAAAGCTCAGCTCTGAGCCCAGGACTTCCTTGACAATGCGGAAGTCACAGGTGGAGAGAGGCTTGTGCAATCTAGAGGCAAGGCGCCCTCCCCCTGCTGGCCGCCTGTCACTCCCACAGGCTCGGTGTGCCAAGGAGACCCGGAGATGCCTGAACCACAGGGACCCAGGCACCTCCGCCTGATGGTCTCCCAGGAGCAGTCTAAACCCTCTCCGCGTGGGTCAATCCCAAGTCCCTCCTGTGGTAAAGGTAGAAATTTTAAGTCATGGTCGCCTAACACTAGAAAAATAAAATGCTATTTTTATACTAATTCTTTCATTTTTCAGCCATAGTCACACTTAAGGGAAAACAACCAAAGACAGTGGCTATTATGATTTGATTTGGAGGGAAGTGGCCATTTTGATTGTTTTAAAAAGGCTCTAGTTCAGTGGTGGAGACCCCGGGCTCTGGAGTAGAAGAGTTCCCTCAAATGGTGTGTATTCTATGTATCCTCATGTTAACCATTTCATTCCTCACAGGGACTGCTTTTCCTCTTGCAAAATAAATGTAACTCTCTTTTGGGTTTAAGAGAATTAAATAAGACAACACAGTATCACAGGACTTGGCATATAGTGATTGGTAAAGAACTTTATTGTTTGATAAAGGTGTGAATTTCAAGATTCTACGAGAAGAAGATGCCAAGGTAAGACTCCATGTGCACGGGCTTTATTAGAGCTCATGCCTTTGAAAGACTGTACGGAGGAAGGCATGAGAGACTGAGAGAAGCTTCAGGTCATGATGCAAATTCGAACCAGAATGAAGGAAGAGGGAGGAGGAAGGAAGGTTGAGTAGAAAAACCCCAAATCGTTGCGCATCTCCAAGGAAAAGTATGACAAAAGCCATCACGCAGTCCTAATGCTAACTCCACCTCTCAGGGCATTTCCTGTCTCCAGAAACAGACCTGCCTCCGGAGCAACGCCAGGCCTACGGATAGGCTGGGAGTGGCTCATGGGAAGAACACACACTGTTAGGACAGGTTTCCAATGAGGAACCTGAGAGCCTGGTCACTGATGTTCCCTGGGGTCATTAAGGAATGTTCACATGGTAACTGTAAGTATTATCAGTTTCAGTCCTTAGTAAATCATGTCTTGTTGTTTCTGAAAAGGAAAGGAAGCCAAAGAAAGCAGGAGAGAGAGAGAGAGAGAGAGAGAGAGAGAGAGAGAGAGAGAGAGAGAGAGAGAGAGAAAGAGAGAGAGAGAGAGAGAGAGAGAGAGAGAGAGGACATAATAGAGCAGTAATACAAATTCTGGGCATCTCTTGGGTAATGTATTGGTTTTCAAAATGAAAGTGGGTTCAAAAGAACATCATTTGAATTTCTAAGATGATTTTGTTCAGATTTAAAGACATTATTAAAAAAAGACAACGTCTAAAAGCTGCTTTAAATCAATCTGTTCCTATTTAGATCTTTTAAGGACTACTAATTTCTGTATTTTCTTATTTTTTTTCTTCTTCAGTTTACGTAATGATTGTCATTTCTTTGGTCTTGCACCTCTTCCTGAATCTGAGAGAAGCGGGTGGCCATCCTCCCAACAGGCATATCCATCCAGACACAGAAAGGGGCCCAATCCACAACTCCAGGGGATTCGTGGGCCCTCTCCAATCCAACAACGGCAGCAGATGCAAAACTTAACAGCACTTCAGCAGTACTTAAATTTATTAAGCTACTACCCTCTGTGATTTTAAGCTGCCTACCATTCTTAGACTAGGCACAGCCACGAATTAAGGGACTCGATCAGTTATTCCTCCAGATCAAAGCTTTGGCGCACACAAACGCATCATTTAACTAAGCTATATGAAATAGAACATCCTAGGTATTAAGTGGCCATGTGCTTATTTGGGTGAGAAGGTTGCTTTTATTCTTTCTTCCCTCCCATATAAAGCGACTATGCTTGGAACAGAGACCTACATATTGAACTCAATTTAATTATGTCCGAAGGTCTGCACTCCGAATATTTTTAAACCTTGTGTTATGCTGCACTTGTGTGCATAGCCGTGCCTGCCGCCCCACCTTGGCCTCTTCCGCCCCCTTAGGCTTGCCTCGTAGGCCTCCCTTCACCTGCTGCTAGGGGAGCTCGGGCCCTCTTCTTTTCCAGCAGCTCCTCACTGTCTCTACACGTTCAAGACAGTTCAAAGTGCAAGTGGAGCCCGTACGCAGGAGAGCCTGGCCACCGCTCTGAATTCAGATCCAGGCAGGAGCTGCCAGACACCCGCCACCGCTCACCCACGGGTCGTCGGGCCGACACACTACCTGCTCACAGTGGGGCAAATTCACGCTGCCGTGGGAATCCAGGAGGCGCTGCCTCCGGCTCTCCACGCGCCACCGTGCCCACCAGCTCTGCAGCCTTCACCATCCATTTTTGGGGGCGGGTGGTGAGAGCCCACACTTCAACCTAGCTTGGTGTTTCTGTAGAACTTAAAGAACGTGGTAGATGATAGAGGACTGGAGGGGCACATTTCCTCCAAAGCAGGTGACCACGTAGCCGCTGGGCGCTGGCGTGTCGTGCCACTGCTGCGACTGCTGCGTCCTTGTGGCTGGGTGAGAGACACACTGTCGATTTCCCACTTTACAGCCCTTGCCGAGGCCGAGCCCCTCACGGCAGCCTGGAACGCCCCTCTTCGGGGTAGCTAGTGGCGGGGGGAGCAGGGAGTGTGGGGGAGCAGAAGGGCGATCCTGAGCAAACCGTCCCGGCACACAGCAAGGGGAATGGTCCTTCGCCACCTCACCTCTTATATGAACGCTCCCAAGGGAAACTGGGGGACACGCCAAGTCCGGAGGTTAATGGGGGCCGTGAGCACTGCAGCTAAAGACTTTGGGAGGCTTACTGAGCTGTTGACGAGACGTAACCAGACACGTGCACCAGGGCCCGGTAATCGTCTTCCAGCCGGGAGCCAGCTCCCCTCTCTCTCCGCCCCGCTCTTATGATTCATCATATATATTTTTTGTTTCCTCAAGCAACATCTTTTATTAGTTGCACACTCACTGCAGAAATTTAATTTCTGCGAGAGAACAACAAAGCAGTTGATGATTATTATTGAGAATCTGGTACAACATCGAGTGAAATAAAATCTATAAGGCATTAAAATGACAGATTAGGCGACGGCCGGATTCATTTCCAAGTGTTCGAACGTCATGCTAATGCCCCACGCGCGCACCACAAAATGGAAATCAAGGCCCTCACGCTGCCTTTGGAAGGACGGGCGCCGGGACGCTCCCGGAACGGGGCCAGCGCCCCCAAGAGAGAGGCAAGGTCCTTCCTCGGTAGCTCCTCCCAGGGTCCTCCCGGACCAGCGCAAGTCGTTGCTGCTCTGGTCCCGCAGCCTGAGCACTCCGGGCTTACCCTTTGGGCTTCCCAAACTAAGGCTGCTTATCCGGTAAGGTTCAGTGCTTTGTAATGGACGACAACGCAGCACTCGTTAGGCGACCCTGATCCTGTACGTCCCACCTTGGAGACCAAAAGTAGAAAAAGTAGAAGCAGAAAAAAATAAAGAGGAAAGAAAAGAAAAGAAAAGGAAGGAAGAGAAAAGAAGGAGGCCCAGGAATGAGCAAGTCAGAAGCAGGAATGCAGGATGACTGCGGCCTACGATTATCCCCTCCCCATCACTCCTACAGGCAAGCCCGCAGCTCCCTAGGTGGGCTAGACCTCAGGGCAATCTTCCTGCCTCAGCCTCCCAAGCGCTGGGATCACACCACCACGGCCAGCTGTTGTACGATGTGGTGCTGGGGAATCGACCTAGGCTTTGCGCCTCCTCGGTGAGCCGTGGCCACTGGGCTATGCCCTTTGCCCACCCTTGACTCTCAGTTTAGAAATAATATTTACGCTTATCATGTGTTCTGCCTAAGAAAGGCAAGAGGCAGCACGTTACAAGAATGAGCCAGGCACGGTGGCACGCCCAGTACGCTGAGCACTCTTGCCAGTTTGAGTCCAGCTTGGGCAACTTGGTAAAGTAGGGAAACCTATCTCAAAATAAACAAAGAAGAAGTTATGGGGAGGTAACACGGTGTCAAGACCCTAGGAAATGAATACGTAAATGAAATGCTAGAGAACATCGGACTAAATTCCTAAGCATTTACACTGGTTATTCTAACAAGAGAAGAGACAGAGAACTGTGATTAAAACGTCTCAAAGAAATTCTACGTCCACCGTACTGAAGAATGTTAGGAGGAAAAACACAAGGCCTGGTTATTTACTGTAAACTGCTTGGCAAGGACCGCATGAGCTTAATAATCTCTACTTCCTGAAGGAAAAGTATATAAAACAATCCATGGGAATTTGCATCAAAAGAGTTCATTTCTAACAAGTAAACGTTTTAAATAAGGAAGCCAATTTTATATATGTACATGTCAATTTATTTCCTTACAATATTAAATAAAACTGGGGTACTCTTATGTTTTTATATACATCTGGAAATAATTATATAAGGTACAAATATAGTAACATAATGTCAACTATATAAAATTGCTTGTATGTGTAATTATCTATAGATCAGATAAATGATGCAATTTGTTAATCAACTTTTTGAGATTTCAGACTCATTCACTGTTCAATTTTCCAAAGGCAAAAGCAGATGCCAGAGCTTCCTTCCTTTGAACAAGAGAAGAAGGGTGAGAAATATGATTTCTTAATTTTGCTACAAGTGAGATTAAATTTTAAGGGTTGCTGAAGTGACCCTGTTAAACAGCTCCTCTTAGCATGGCAGAAAACAGTGGCTCACATCAGGAAGGGGGCAGACACCACCCGCACGCCCACCCACGGCCCTGGTCGCACCTCTGAAAGACACTGATTCATGTGTCACACATAGTTTCAGGAGCACGTTGGGATATTTCCCTTGCTCCTCCTCTCTTTAACAAAATCTACCAAAATACAAATGAATCCTCTCTTGCCATCATCTGTTGAAGACCTAGAATGTTAGGTCCTGGACAGACTGCCATTTCTGTCACCAGTGACCCCTTCCTCTGTGCATCTGGAGGTAGGGGAGGCCCATAGACATAAGGACAGTGCGGCTGGGGAAGGAGATCTGTCTCCTAGCGCTCACTGTGTCGTCTTGGGCAAGCCACACCCACCCACAAGGACTGGAGGACTCCCTAA
The DNA here is from genome assembly GCA_004027205.1 of Ctenodactylus gundi. NCBI lineage: Eukaryota > Metazoa > Chordata > Mammalia > Rodentia > Ctenodactylidae > Ctenodactylus > Ctenodactylus gundi. Next base: position 190,528 of record PVKB01002771.1, on the reverse strand, counting down.
AGAAGGGACCGAGGCAGACTTTCCACCTGAGACACCTCCCAGGAACGGTGAGAGTTCAGCGAGGCACGGTGACAGGGAAAGGATGAGTATGATGAACAGTAAAGCGCTGCTCATGGCAACGAGGGGACCACCACTTTCCTCTGTCTTTGTGGCAAACTTTCTTCCCTTCCTGAACTGTGATGCCTGGAATGCCAACAAACTCTCTCTTGGTTTGGATAAAAGGATGAAATCGAGAACACTGTGAACCCCAAACATAAACGTTCTTGAAATTAATGATGCAATGCAATCTACACAATGCAGCAGAGGATGAACTGGCAGACTGATTGGATCATAGATCTCAGAGCTGGAATCCCAGCCCGACAGTCACGGATGATAATGAAATAGCCAAAAATATGGAGGGCCATCACCATGAGCGCAGCCTATCAATCTCAGGCAGATGGAGGGCATCTAGAGTTTTAATAAAGACAAAAATCATTCCTTGAGGTGGGTAGAAGGAGGGAAAAAATCATGGAAACAAAGAAAACACATATGGATTTCAGCTCTGGCCTCCTCCCCAGTAACTGGTTGTTAATTTTTTGAACTTTACCCAGGTTGTGTGTCCAACAGACCACATGGTGATTGCTAAATTGCTCAATGACCACAAGTGACAACCATGGGGAAAATATTCACAAAATTAACATCCCATTTAATACTCACCATATTTCCAGCCAACACTCTGTACCAGAAAGTCCTCGAACTGGCTCCAAAACTTTTCAGTTTCTAACAAATGCACTGGCCCCTCTCCAAGGAGCTGGGCTGCAATCTGTGCTCTGTGCTGGTGTATGGAGGCAGCAGTGTCCCGGCAGGAGATGAGGAAGAAGAGGAAAGAGGCCACTCGAAGAGAATACCCTAAGACCGGGGGCCTCAGGACCTGCCCAGGCACCATAACACCCCCTCCCCCCATATTTCATGACATCAACATCGTAGCAGCAGGGGCTTTGCAATCATAGCAAATACTTGATGAATTTTGTTAACTTCACTACCAAAATTCACATTTGTCTTTAAAATATGATGGCATCTACGGAAGCAAAGTTTCTAAAATAGGAACCCTTCAGAACTTTCTTAAAAACAAAAGTAAGACCATTTATAATGCTAGCCTTGTCTTCTTTTTATGACCTGGCACATGCCCTCTTCATTGTTAGCCTTTCCTGTTCCCTGTAACACACGTATTCCAGTCATAACTCTCTGCCATGAACTTAAAACACCTGTCCTTACCTTGTTTCAGCTATATGGTTGTGACTCGTACCTGTCGGCACAGCCACTGTAACGCTGACCTCCTATCATCTACACAGTTGCTTTCCTTCATTATGCTAAGAAAGCAGAAAAATTTCCATTCCTCAAATATTTTCACAATTCTTTACCATATACATTTTGTGAAAATGTTACTTTTCGAAGGATGCTGAGCCCACTCAAGATCGGTTTGACCCACTGCCAGGTTTTCTTTTGCTCTGAACCACTGCGTTTTTACAAGCAATTGTTTCTAATGGCACAACTTTCCAGTAAGGAGTGGCATCGTGGAGCTCTCCCTCCCCTTCGCAGGCCCCTCGGTGGCACTGCACACATAGGGCGCTCATCGCATATATGGATGATTGTGGCAAGGGGCCTACCTGAGCTGTAAATCCTACCTGTGGGCACACTCATGTCTAAGTTTGGAAGCTGAAGAATCTACCCAATGTCCAAGGTGAACTATTATGACTAACTATTCTTTTGTCCTCAAAATAGATTATCCAGCATGACGTACCTGTAGGAAGAGTCAGAAGAATTTTTATCAGCTCTGACTTTGGAGTCAACACTGTGACTAAGACTCCCCAAGTTGTATCCTTGCTGGTATTAACTGGATGAAGAAGTATTCAGAGTGCACAATTTCCAAAGATCCTTGCATCACAAAATCTCAAGTTTAAGAGAACCTTTCCGCCCTCTGGAAAAAAATATATCCAGCCTCCAAATCTTTCTTCCTAAAGTATTGACATGACTTAGGGAACCAGAATGAAGGGCTTGAGGTTATGAGGAAAAAGAATGTCTGTAGCGCCAGCCCCACCCCAGCCCCAGGTATATGACGTCAGTACGCCTTGGTCCTTTGGTCCTCCAGGGCTCTGAGGACATGCTAAAATGAGCACGGCTGGGCACTGGAGGGGTGTGATGATCCTTACTGCAGCATCGTTCAAGCACCACCTAATGCTACTCGACTTTTGTCCGGTAACATAGATACTCATTGCTTAAAGAATAGTCACCTCAAGCAAGAACTTTCAAACTGTGCCTCTACTCAGGTCTCACCAAATGCTACCACTGCACCAATGTGTTTGTTTCTCAAGTGACACATTGTGTGTTAGGTGAGGCCACAGGAAACTGTCATTTTCTACATCTCATACGCCATATAGTCATAACACTCATTTAGTGACTGTCAGAGTTTCTCCCAGCCCCCCGCCACCCCCCTGCAAGCAGGGTGAGAGGAGGAGCCTTGGGATGCTCACTGCTGTGACTCTGGAGCTCAGAACGATGCGTCACTAAGGAGGAGCGTTTGAGTAATATTTATGAATGAATGGATATGTGAAATCCACTGATAGCCAATAAAAATCCAGTACGTGCCAGCTGTTGTGCTCAGAATGAGAAATGCATCTGCAGAAAAGAGCTTCGAGGGACGTTGGGAGAGGGAGACTTCAATGAGCAGCTACAAACCAGGGGGCAATCGCCAGGCCGGGGCAATTCGGGCCAGTAAGGGAGCCAAGCGAGTGCCTGCTCCGGCTGCGGGTGGCAGGGGCGAAGGAAAGCGGGCTGGGCTCTCCGTGGGTAATGACATCAACTTTGGCCTCCGGGGAACAAGCGAGACCGCCACAGATGAAAACAGAGAGGAGTCATTGTAAACAGAGCCGGCTTTTGATGTCCGGCGTGCTCCTCCACCGCTCCGGCCACCGCGGAAGACGGGAGGCAGAAGCCATCTGCCTGGAAGACTGACCACAGGATCTTTCCGTTGCTGTACTAGATCAGGGTGTTCGGAGACTCATTCTTCCAAAAACTAGAATAACTTGGAAGTATGAAAACCAGCCAGGACGAGCCCGGGACGTGACGATGGGTGTGTCCTGTGCCGGCAGAGGGAGGGCCATCCCAGGGGTGGCGTCCTGTTCACCTGGCGTCTTCGCACAACAGAGACCACCGCCCCCCGTGATCGGTGATGCAGCTCCCCACTGTCCCCACGCTTGCTCTCCTCGCTCAGGAAGACGGTGGCTTTCTGCGTTCAGCGAGAAGACCTCCATGGCCCCTAGCGTCCGTCCCGTCCGGTGACTTAGGTAGTCAGAACACCCCCGCCTCCGAGCTGGCGGTGAATCCCACAGCCCACGTCGTCATCACGACGTATGAGACGGGATTCAGGCTGACTGCGATCACCTGGGAAGAAGGCCCCGTCTCGCCGACCTTGGGGTTGCCCAGCAAGGGCCCTCCAGAACGCGGTCGCAACTGAAACAGAACAGGGAGCACGGGAGAAGGAACCACTCTCTCCACCCCAAACGCAGAACGCGACTCTTGAGACGTCCGTGTTAGCTCCTCTTCCTCCCGCCCATCTCCTCCTCCAGGTAGTCAGCGAGAAGATCTGGGCATCTCAGGCTTCAAACCCAAAGCCACTCCTCCTTCGCGGCGACTCCAGTCTGGCAAAGCAAAGAGTGCTGTGCTCCCAGCGTTGCGCCGCGTCCAAGCCGGTCCTTCCCTGGAATGGCGTCGAGCAGTACGGAAAGCAGCTTCTTCTGCACAGAGCAGATTCGGCCCGGCTGAGCCCTTGGGAAGGGACTGCTGCAGAGCGTGGGGCGCCCATTGTAGGAGCGATTCAATGGGCATTTCACTGCCAGTCAAAATCCAAACTAGTCAGCGCGCACAAGCTGCTTTGCAGAGGAACAGCAGCTCGCATTAAAATGACAATTATATTGTTTTGCCGTGTCAGAAGCAAAGGTTAAAATCATATCTTGGCCGGACATTGTTTCTGTAATATTGGCCTTCTGCAAAGCTGCTGTGTGGACGAGCCCAGAAATGACGTGAAATATTTCAAATACAAATTTTATTTTTATGTGAAACTATTCAAATGCGGCTGTACAACACGAACTACCTGAACCAAATCAAATCCTTAGGTCAATTCCTTCTTCCGAGTGCTCCTTAGATAACAAAGTCTTGTTCTGCGAATCTGTTCAATATATTAAAGTTGATTCACTCGGACAGTGTGTAAGATATAATACATTAATCTGGGCCATTTCAATTTCTGAGGCTGGGACTATAAAACTGGTGTGCTGCATATCTAATTTTTTCTGAATACCTGATTTATGCAACCCTCTGATGCCGACAGCCGGTGGTGTGGCGGCCGCCGCGGCTGCGTTAACAACGGGCTGCATCAGCACCCGATCTTATCTTGTTAAATCAGACAAATGTAGCTCAACGGAAGGGAAGAAACAGATGCCTGCACCGGCTAGGAGTGAATTTTAATCCTGTTTGTTAGGGGATTTTCATGGTTTGCACTGGGTGACTGGGATGGTGGGGGCCCCCAGAGACTTCAGGTACTATGATTTATATGTATACGTGATATGCACACACGTACACAGAGCACACGTATGAAAGCGTACACCTTACGCAAATAGGCACCCACCCCTGCAGCAGCTATAGTGCTGTGTGAGAGGCACTGTCTATATTTTACATACGCTGTAAAATCTCTATTAGATAGGCAATTTGTAAAAATGGGTCTCTTTTTAATATTTCCATTACAAATATAAAAACTGCTCCTTTGTGCATAATTCTCCATTTTTTTTCCATCAAAAAGAAGTTACCATGAAGGCTAAATACCAGGAGGATGGATGGCTTATCACGATCATTACAAATAGGATGTTTCCAAGAACTTTTGTGGCACACTGAATACTGCTACCATCCTGTACACAGATGGTATCAATTCTCATTGAAGGGAAACAGCCCTGAGTTGGCACAACCAAGACCTTTAGACATTATCTTTGCTCTATATAAGAAAGAAAAAGTTCTATCTCTGCCTATAGCACAAGCACTGAAGGCATTTATAATAAGTAACATCTACTTGAGAAATAAATTCTCAGGTAGAACCCTAAACTGCAAAACTCCAATTTAAGTCTCCTCCTTCTCAAACTATCCACTCGTTTAGCCAGGAAAATATGTTTGGAAGCTCAGGAGCATCATGATGCAGTTGTAAAAACGTGCTGCCTATGAAAAATGTAAGCATCGCAAAGTAGAACAATTATAGAAGAGGCCAAGATAGAGTCGGAATTATTTAATTGGCTCAAAGATGAACCTGCCTGCTCAGTGACACTTTGGGAACATATTATTTAAACATAAATCAGTTGTGCTTTCATTGGCTTCTCCCCTTCCTCAGAGCTTAATTATAGAAGGTGTACGTGTTAGTGATGGGAGGAGATGAACTCCTGTAAATGACAGGTTTACTGACATCCCTCTCTTTCCTGTGGATGTTAGACTTTGGGTGTCTTCCTTAGTGAGTTACAGTGGTCACCACCGGGATGTTCAAAGACTGACTACTTCAGCTGATCACCACACAGAACCACAGCATTGGGGCAAATTTTTCATGTATGTTTTAGAAATAGAGAACGCTACTGCTAGGAGGAATCTGAGAAAATCTCTTGCCAAATCTAGTCATTTTCTAGAAGACAACCAGGCCAAGAATGAAAAAGCCTTGGCCAAGTTCAAAGCCAGGACTAGACCCAAGTTATCTGAAATTCAGTCCTTTCCTTCTTGATTGTACCACACAGCCAAAACTTCCTATGGCTCATGCAGTACCCACCCTCCCAGCAGCAGCCCCAAGCCAGAGCTCCTCCCACCTACACACATCCATATTCCCCAGACTTCTCATTAGCACTGAAATTTGGACTCAGTGTTTCTGAAAATGTCACGAAATCTCAGCTCATGTGAGCTTTATCTTAATGGTAGTAAATTGTGAATCATGCTTGGGCAAGATTCAGAGAATTAAAAAGTTGAAATTGTTTAGCTCTTAAGAGAGTGGAATATCTTCATTATCCTCATTGAAGAAACCAAAACTGTGCTTTTATTTGAGGGGACATTAAGCATGTTTAAAAGAATCAACAGAATGTTTGGTAGCAAGGGACAGAAGCTTCCAGGATCGAGGTACATGGGTGATGAAGATTCTGGTTCAGAAAGGGCCCAGCAAGGGTTGGGACCCACAATGAAGGCACAGCATGTGCTCCTCCTCGGCGCTGAGTGCCAGCAGGGAAGTGAACAGAACACGTGGGCAAGAGCGCAGTCTGACCTCTGCCAATGGCTCCCTGAAGGGCTCTGCCCAGATTCCCACCTTGCTGAAAATGAAAAGAAGATGCCAACTTAGCAGGCCACGGACTAACATGCCACGCCATCGGGAAAGCCTTCGTCCCTGCAATACATAATGGAGAGCTGGCGGCTTGGTTGGTGGCACGCTGGCCTTGAGGGTATGGTGGAGAGAGGAGCAGCCACCATTACAAAACCATTGTCCTCTCTGAGGGAAGCTGAGTGTCACAGAGAAGCATGATGCTTTGAGGACAGTTCGGACACTGGAGTCCAGGCAAAGTGGGCCAATCAGCTGGCTGGCTTGGACACTAGACGCCAGGGGAGACGTGCAGCTTGAATGAAGACTTTGCCAGTACGCAGGGGAGGCTGCCAATGTATTAAGAGCAAATAACGTGAAGTCCAAGCCTCACTAGATGCTTGAATTTATGTCAAAGTAGCTCCATTACATATGTGCCCCCTAGGGTCAGACTACATTAGCTGTTTCCCTCATTCCACGTATGACGAACAGAAGCCTCAATGGAGTATACTTCAAGAATACCGCTATAACACAGGTTTTCAGTGTCCACAGAACTTAGGCTCAGTTAAAGTGTACATGCGTGTGTGCACGTTGCATGTGAGCATGTGACAAGGAGGGGGGATACAACATGAAATGTCTCCAAGGTCACAGAACGCTGACCTCATTGGCGGGGCTAATTTGATTGTGCAGGAACAATAGCACCGTGCTCCTCTGCCAGCGAAGTGCATGCTAATTATGCGATCTGCCCTTGATAAGACCTTGGTGGGTCATTCAGCAGTTGTGATCTGTCACTGACTTCTAATCATGTATTATCGTCTGGGTGAGTCAGAATGGGACCCTAAGCTTTCTGTCTTTACAGCAACGTGGCACTCTAATTACCTTATGCCAAGTGGCTACGCAGCGAGTGAATTAAGCGATCAGTGCGATTGCCTTCAAAATCTTCCCTTTCTCCTTTGTGTTGCTTCACGGCAATTTACATTTTAAGATGCCATGAAGCTTTTGGTGTGACTGAAAATGCCACTCTTAAAAATAATTATTTTATTTTTAATTTGAGCAGGGTGATAGGAAATTCAAACCATACTAGGATCTTACCTTATTTCTGTGGCAGAGAATTGGAAATGGCAAGAAGAATCCCATAAGCAAACTTGTTGAAAAGCACACTGTTTAGAACCTGCTTTTACTTTCAAAAAAAAAAAAAAAAAAAAGGTTGGACGTTGGACGTGGTTGGGGAATGCCAAGACTCTGGAGACTTTCTAAGACTCTTAAATTTTTACCGTATGTCCTTCATGAGCAAACTTGAATGTTACGCATTATTTTCTACTTTTATAGTCCTTAGGATCCACCAACAGCGTACATACATGTTACGGAAGAAAATTATATTATCATCTGGGTGATATAATCTCAATACAAAATATTCACTAACTAAGGTAATAATGAATTGACTTTATAAGTACTTAGGTTCGCCAACAATTCCTGACCTATCAGTTAACTTGTTTCATGCCAGTTTGAAGAATCAGTGTAGTCCTAACTCGGGTAATTTTTGCTACTTTAAAATTTCGTTAGAGCTGTGGCACAATCCTCCCATTGTTGCATAGCAACCCTCAAAAACTACAAAGCAATCTGGTATGCAAAACCAGTTGTATCAACATCTGCATTTGCCTAGAGAATGATCTAATGCCTTTCACAAGGAAAATGTACTGCGATATTTATAAAATTTGATAAGATATCCTGACGTGGATGATCCTTGAAAATATGAACTCTGAAGTGTTTCTTGAAAGTTGTCATAAAACAGACGAAAAAAAAAAATCCCAACCATCACCACAACAACATCATAGAGCAAAAGTTACTGTGCTACTAACAGACAATATAAAAGGATTTTCAAAGAATTTCTGCCTTGTGTGTCAACATTGCTGCAGAATTCTTTTATAGTAACTGAAAAATCAAAACCAAAGAGGACAATTGAGAGAAAAATTGCAAGCCTTATTTTCCTTGAATCACATGATGTGGAAAGAACATTATTTGTTGAATCCCTGGTTTGTTTGGGTGGGAGGGAGGAGGGGGGGTAAGAGAGTGAAAGAAATGGGGGGAGGGGCACAAAGGGGGGTTGAGAGCGCCCGCCCGGAGAGAGGGAGGAGGGGGAGGAGAGCAACCTACACTCAGAATATTCCGCATTCCCTGGGTGGCAGACAAAAGAGCCCAAGGGGGGTGGGGGGCTGGAGAAACTGGAAAGTTGACACAGTCAAGAATAATGGCTAAATCTATCAAGTTTGATCAGGCCTACTATAATGAAGTGAGGCTTCATATTCCAAGCGGGGACAATGAAGACAGTGCTCTGCAAAGGCGCTGCTCACTTTGTGCTTGGAATATGCAGCAGCCAGCAGGGAGCCACCAGATAATTACACAGTATTTGTGCGGTTCCAGGAAGCTTCCCGCGCAGGTTGAATGCCCGTGCTATATTAAAAGGCAGCACAGTGAAATGTTTTTAATGAATATTTTTGTCAGAGGAAGAAAAGGCATTTGAATGATTGTGCATGTGTGTGCATGCGCGCATGTGTGTGTGAGAGAGAGAGAGAAAGGGAGGGAGGGAAGAAGACATACACAGGAGAGAGAGAGTATATGTGCATGTGTGCATGTGTTTACACTGTGCATGAGGAAATCAGAGGTGGGATATCACTGTCAAAATACAGGTACTTTTACTTATTTTTATTCCATTTTCCCCCACTATTTACTGTTTCAAGAGTCTGACGTCTTTTCAATAATATGAATCACAACATTCGGTTAGTGTTATTTAGGGCTAATTGTACACAGAATCCCTAACTAATATTTGCTAATAATAACTTTCAATGAAATAATACATTAAGCAGAGGCTTAAAACTATTTTTAAAAATTCCTGTAGTAAATGGAATGTTTAGACACACTGAATCAGGAAATGTAAAGTAGAAGTAACACAGATGTCGATGCTGGTCGGTCGCCTTCGGCAGTGATAGCTCTGAAACATGAGAATACACTACTCCAGCTCTCCTTGTCCTCACCTGACACATGCGGATAATCCCCTGAATTTTAACCCACACAGTGTATTCACGATGCCCCTCGAGTTCATTTTGCAGGGCAAAGCAAGCCACAGGCACGAGGAGAATTGACTGCAAAGACTGTGGTTTCTTTAAGTCCAGTCCCATTCATAGAAAGCTACGTGTGTATCATATAGTTACCTGATGAGAAAACATACAACATCCTGAAATACATTTTTTGGGCGCTGGCACTACGTAAGTAAAGGCAGGATTTTAAAAGCAAAAGGACATCTAACAATTAACAACAGACATCACACAATAACTTCCTCTCCCAAATCAAATAAATTTGGCAGTTCAAACTGGATAACAGAAGCGTCATACAGATATTTTGCCTTTGTACCAAATGATTTTCAGATAATGTAATGACTCACCTAGCACAATATTAATTTAGGCCAAAAACCTGCACGTTTTAAGAAGAGGATATTGTATTTCACGAGGCTAAGTACCGATTGTGAACCATTATCACTTTTAACAAGTACGTTCTGATGAGGTAGCGTGGACCTTTATTTGAAGGGAGAGTTCCTACCACATCGCCTGACACAGATGCTAGAGGTCAACAATTAAGGACAGCGAGAGTCACAGGATTTGTTGCTTGAAAGATGGGTCTGATGAGGCAATTTTCTCTCCTGTTTTTTTTTTTTTTTCCTCCCAAAGAGTAATTTCAAGTAGATGTCTCAGCCAAGAAGCCTGCCACTCCCTCTAGCAACTGACTAAAATTTAATAGCTGTGACCCTCAGGAAAAAAAAAAAAAAGCACTGGATTCAACAAAAGTGGAGACCGGCCCCAGATTGTGAGAGAAGGTAATATCCATTCCAAATTCTCAAGGATTCATTTCAAGGTTCCTGTCATTGAAATGTTTCCTTTTGTGAGCTGTATTAATAATTGCAAATACCTAAATGGAATCATTTAAATGGAAACTGGTTTCTTTTATCACAACGAGGAGAAAACCTAGCCTTTTTAGTAAATAGATTCAAAATGAATACACAAGAAATCCTGAAAAATGAAATTTCCGTGGTTATAAATGGCTATGTATATTTAACAAGGAATACATGTGATTACCTTGGCATGTTTCAATCTGATTGTCATTGGTCCTCAAAGAAAAACATAAACTATGTTTTTTCTTCATTTGAATTATGGCTATGTATGCACAACTCTACTGTCATGCTACAGATTAAAAACATAGATATGCAAAATGCTTCTCAATCATCGTTTCTGTCTTCCAAGGCTTAGTAGAGGTGGTCTACTACTATATGAAGCAGTGTGTACTTCATCATCAAATGCCCAAGACATGACAGCTCAAAGCAGTCTTCCCAGTTTAAAAAAGGCTTTACAAACAAAAAATATTTAACTTCGTTATCATCTGACCAAAGGATGATAAGTGTGGGACAGTGGGCCTTGTGGTATCTACCTCTATTAGAATTACTGAAATAAATGCAAGGACAGTTTTCAGTAGACACAAAGGACTCCAAAGAGGCCATCTTTCTATTCTAGTCTAATTAGAAACCTATTCAAATCTTGGGCCTATGTACAGAAGAGTCATATTAAAGTTTTATTCTATACCTTTCTCCCCTACGGCTATAGTGAAAATATAAATTCGTGTATAATAGACTTTTTGGAATTTTGAAGGTTATTTCTTCTATAAATCTTTTGGTTTTAGTCTTCATCTTTATTGTGGGTGGTTCACATAAATCTTTTTGACTTGGGCCTCGGGGACTAGACTCCTAGTAAAAAGTGCTAAGCCAAATACTTGTGTTGGTTTGGGAGAAGTGCAGTGAGGGCCTGGAAGGAGGCAGTCTTTGCTTCCGGCAACTACAGCAACGTTTCTGCAATTCATGACATCATCAGAACATGTCCTGTTCTGCTCTGGCTGTCACCTAAAACTAAACTAGAAGATCTGCCTTGTTCAGCATCATTCGCATTGGATCACCTCCTTCTGAAGTCTCAGATTTCATCTGTGTCTTTTGAGAAATGAAAGGTACGGTTTTTTATCAATTCCCTTAGCCTGGGCACACTTGTAAAACATCATTCTGTTAAAAAAGAAAGAAAGAAAGAAAGAAAGAAAGAAAGAAAGAAAGAAAGAAAGAAAAGAACAAAGACCCAGTAATCTTCCCTATGCAAAATCTAAAACCACAACTCCTTCACCCAGAAGTCTGTATGTTGCTTCACACAAATATTGGCGCAGTCAGAAGCAACGTTCTTGTATTTAAAGCAATGTTACCCCCAAGATCAACTGGTCCTCGGAAATGCCATCGCCGCACCCCAGCCCTCTGTGCGCAAGGAGCGCTGTGTCACGCGAAGGTTCCTCGCCACCTTCTAAGCTTCGTTTTGCACGACTGGCTCCTTTCCACATTGTTGGAGCTGCTGAGGACAGCAAAGCTGGATCCAGAAGGCAACCGTGAGCGCCACCAGCATGCTTAGGAGAAATGGCTTCACGCTGTATAATCTATCAGAGGTGTCAGATTTACAAAATGCAGATTTTCTGTCACATTTGGGCACTGGAAGCACTGTATCTTTTCACGAAGGTGCTGACTGCTGTTTTAATGAGGCCCTTTGGTGGCAGTAAAAAACCGAAAGAAGAGGATTAGAGGGGTGACCCTAGATCTTGTCTATTTGTCTTACAAATTTCACACTAACTACCAATTACATCGCCATAAACCTTTTGGCTACTTCAAGCTGCACGCCATATAATACATAAAAAATACGCTATGTTAACCTCTCCTATATTATACACGTAACTACAGCCACTGATGCAAGTAACATATCTAATGAAGCCAATAATGAGGCTCTTTAAGAGTAGTCTTGTTACAGGAATAATATTAGAGTAGTTCAGTTAGAGGCTAAGGTCCATTATGGAATCCTTCCTATAGACCCTGGTCCTGGGTCTGGAAAGATGCTGACACACTAATTCAAGCTCAGAAAGGGCATTAATCTTGCAACCTTCTACTTGTCGTGCTCAATGGGACATTCTGCCTAGGTGAAATGAACCTGATGTATTCAGGTAAACATAATTTAATAAGGAAAGATAAAAAGAAATAGATGTCTGGCATGACCCTAGGGAGATGAAAATGTTGGCCATTTTATTTGAGACACTAACTGCCCAGAAGAATCTGCATGGTGCCTGGTATAGGGCTGTTCAAACAGGCCCTCAAAAAATGTTTATTTCATTAAACAACGAATGAAGAAATCACTGTTAAAATTCTGAGATGTCTTTGTGCGCTTCCCCCCCCCCCCCGCCTCCAATTTCCTGCGATCCATTTTTGTGGGCATGGAGTGGTAGCATCAGGCAGAAAGGGAGACTGCACTCATCTCAAGAAAGAAGACACATATTAACGCGGGGTTAAGCATGTGAGTGTGAAATCAAGATCTGCAACAATACAGCATGAGATTTAAAAAGCAGGCATGAATGTCAGTGAGTAACCGTGCAGCCGCTTTCATTTGCAGCCACTCCTAAGTCTAATGAGCTTCCAAAAACTGTGTCAAGGTTTCCGGCAAGCTTAGAAAAGGGAGTCGTGGACGTAAGTGAAGTCCATTCTACCAATCAAACATCGCATGGTTACACTGGAACACATGTGCACGTGCACACACATACACACGCAACAGTGTTGTACTGGGGCTCTTCCTCCTTTAGCCCAGGCTTAGAAATTAATCTATTTCTCTAAGAAAGAGAGAGAGAGAGAGAGAGAGAGAGAGAGAGAGAGAGAGAGAGAGAGAGAGAGGGAGAGATCTAAAGTGGCCCCGGAGAACATTGCCTTGCCATTTAAGGCAGTTAAGTAGATCAAGAATCAAGACAGTAAATATTCTGGGTAATGACTCTATTCTCCAAGTCACCGAATGGAGTTCGTCACTAGGAAATTTGCCAAGTTCTCTTTGATTCAAGGATAAAAGGAACACAGCATTGTTTGGTCAAGGTTTAAACACTAGACAAATGGTAAATAAAAAAAAAATCTAAAAATCCATTGCATCTGGTTCTTCTTTGTTATTTTTAAGAAAATTAATAAATGGTTAAATAAACTCTTGGGACAATAATATGGTGAAAACCATTGTTGTTAACTTGAATTTATCACATTTCTATATATAGCTGGCCAGGCACTTGTAAATCTATGAAGCTGAATTTTATGGAAAAATCGATGCATTTGTCCCCCCTGGATAATATATGCTGCTTGTGAAAATGAGCCTTTTACTTACAATTTATTCCTAACAGGGGCAGAAAAAGATGTATATGAACACTCAGTTGATGAGTAAAAATGGAAGGCTGGAAAGAATTTTCACCGATAAAAAATCTAATGGGATAATTCTGTAATGACAAGTCTTCCTTAGTCTCCTCCCCTATAGTTAAGCATGATTATTAAAGGTGATAAGGAAGTTGTCCATGGTAGAGGCACAAATGTGGCCAGTACTGGTTATTAGAAAGGATATCAGAAGATAATCTCAACGGAAGACAGTCGCATGCCTGGGGTAGTTGTGCTATATGGAGAATCAGCCATTTGGAGCGTCGCAGCTAACTTTTTATTCATATTGTTATTTTTGTCCAAATCTCTTAAGTGTCTCATCGGCAAAGTGTTAAGAAGAGTTACTTATTCATTAAGCACTTTGCATAATCTTTATAAGTAGCACCATGGAAACCGAAAGTGCTGCGCCTACTTTGGTCTTCTCCCGGGTTGAACTCAAAGAAAGAATTTCTGTTCCATGGTGACTAAAGGAGAAAGAAACAAACACAAGGAAGGTGGCTCTTATAAAAGTTTCCTTATTGATCACAGTTTTGGATTAGTGTCTGTTCACTTCTGATCCTTAAATCAGAACCAGAGATTTATCAGCCGCCAATGTTGAAAGTTCCCAAGTCCGCAAGGCACTCCCTACGCCTTGCGCTGGGTAGAGGCAGCTCCTAGGTATCAACCTAAGAGTTAGAGATTACTTCTAGTGTTTCGTGCTTCCCACGTCAACAACCTTAGACTCCAGGCCCACAGCCATTCCATCAGGTGACGCATGCTTCTGGCTGAGCAGGTACAATGAGGGGCACTAACTGGGGCGTGGGGTGGGGTGTCTATTCATACAACATACCGACAACACCACTGGGAATCTTTAGGCCTAATTCCCAGAAATCAGAATTAAAATGAGATTTGAAAAAAAAACCTTCTAATCATTTTAATAAAGTTATCTAGCTTCTGTTGGATCATTTTTTTATACCAGGAGCTGTGCTCTATTCTGTATGGAATAGACTACGCTAAGCTGGATAAAAAATGTCACCTTAGGCGCCTGAATTAATAGTTCACTTATGTACTCGGTTAGGTCTTTACTATAGATCAGCCTAAGTGTGCGAGACAGACAATTCTTTAGAGCTAACATTTAAAAAAGGTGCCAAAGTCCCTTTGAGATCTGCGTGAATTATCCAGATTCAAAGGAAAAAAAAAAGTTAAATATACAGCGCTTTTTTACCTCCCTCCTTTTCTCGGTTGCACTGAAGAAGTAAAACTGCAGCAAAGTTGGCAAGAATAAATACTTCCTCGGTTTTTCTAAAGCTGCAATTAATGATAATGAAGCCATACCTTATATGGCGAGAAGTACAGTACAAATTGGATAAGTAAGAAAAATGATCAGCCATTGTGTGCCTCCGATATAGTACATCAAGGTATCGCCACTGTGAGGCTATCTTTATTTTAAACCATTAAACAAAACAAGATAAATCCGCAGGCAGGTGTTTCTTGTTGCAGAAGTATTGAAAGTTGTAATGCAAACAATCTAATTTTAGCATCTATGTAGAGTGTGAAGTAAATTTACTGATCACTGATGCATTGAGCACAGGAAGACGCAATCAGCAGGAGCTTTCAGCGAGATTATTCTATTAAAGCAGGAAGACTTCACGCGGCTGTTAGGAAAGTAGTCAGAGGCGGGTGATGGAAGCCGGGGCCTGACGACTCGTCGGTGGGCCCATGCACATGTTAAGTTGTTGTTTTCTGCTCAGCTAAGCAGCAGAGAATTGATATGTTAGCAATGAAGTGCAATGACAATTAAATTGTAACTGACCTACATGTTACCGTCATTACGCGTTCTCTTTTTTACTGCTTTCCCTCTTATTTAATCACACAGTATGGGGTTTTTATTAGGCTGTAATGTTAAAATCTTCATCCATTTAGCCATAAATGTGTGACTGGATATCTATCAGACTTCTTCGCACTATACAAACAAAGCCATTTTGCTGAATCACTGTTGACTTGTTTGTGGCCTAATTTAATGAGTGTAATAACTTACATTACTATCCAGTTAACATTTAGGAGCCCAGAAAAGACCTGCTAGCACGCAGTAAGCTACTGTACGCATTGTCTATTCACGTCACCCCGTCTGCAGTAAATTTTATACAGTAATATGCACTGCTTACAACTCGAGCTCAGCTTCCTTGGCAGAGGGTGGCCCTGTTGGAAGCTCCCTGTGCTGGGGCGAACTGTGCCACACACACGAGAGCCAGCCCCGGGGATACCGGGGCTGGATACCGTCGCTGCTGCGTCTTAACCTTTTAGAAAACAATAAACCCAGGCCTGTCGCGCGTTTTTCTGTTATTTTACGGCTATTCTTACTCCTCAAACTCTGGGACGAGAAAGAGTTTGTCAAGAAGAGGGAGAGACAAATCATTGTTAATGAAACAGAAAAGATTTGGAGAAGACCTGAGGACAAGAAGTCGACCGAGAAGCTATGCCGTCCCCGGATGCACGGGTCATCTGTGATCCCGAGTCGTGCGCTGCTTTGAAGTTCCTGAGAGAGCTTCTCCTCCTCCCCCTCAGCCACCCACATCTACATGGTCTTGTTAATGTTTCTTTAACACAAACATACTGGAACTTACTTGTGCTCCCGCTGTACTATTCTGGTGAACACAATTTGCCAATGCCTCTGCCCCAGCCATTTAACTAGCACACATACGTTCAGTGGATCAATTAAGTCACCGAAACCAATCTTGTTATTTCCATATGAATATTATGCACAAGTGACAAAGCTCTTGCGTTGCTCAAAATAACCACTCTTTTAAAGGAACACAAACACACACAGCTGATAATTTATAAACAAATTATTTCCATATTGATACTTTCATAATAAACCTAATTTTTCTTTCTCCTTTTAAGAGAAATATCATTGCATTGTTTCAGTCATGATTTAAGTCTTGAATTAACATCTCTTAGGCAATATTTCAACTGATGTTATGATCTGAGAAGTCTCGAATATTAATACAGTGGGAAGAAAATCACGGATGGAAGAGATGCATTTAAATTTTATTTCTTCCCCTGCATTAGACACAGGCAACTTCCAGGCCTCTTATCCCAGGAGAAAATGCATAACTCCATTGGAAATGATTTCAGATGACTACCTCTCTTCCACCTCCAAAAAACAAAAAACAAAAACATTTCCCTGACAAGTACACACAATAAGTAAGCTACCAAATCCTACAAAATAAAGGGAAAAGCAGCAATAATATAGTAATTTTGCTTCAACATGAAATTACTACTAAATTCCAAGTACTGCTCTATGTATCAGTGTGTACTATTAGGGTTATAGGCTATTAAACAAAAGACTATATAGATTAACAAAGGCAAGATTAGAATCCTTTCCTACACAGAATATCTCTTCTGATAGGGGTGGGGGAGGCAAACATACGAATCAAACACAATTAAGCAACATATGACATATATACAAGAAGAAAAGAGATACTGTGACTGTTGACGGGATTATGCCAACTTGATGGAATTAGGACCGGCACCTCCGTTAGTGTTAGGATTTGTCAACCACCCTCGCCTGGGGCTTACGAACCTGTCGGGATTCGAGCGTGAGTCATTTGTGGGCTGGCCAGTGAGAGAGGAGTGCCAACCCAGATGTGGATTGGCCAACTGGAACTCTGGCAGAGTAAGAGGCAGGCAGAGGGACAATTGTTCCGGCTCTTCCTCTGGGAAGCTCTAGCCAGCACGATTGTCTACAGATGCCACAGATCCTCAGCACAGATTCGCTCCAGTCTCGACTTGTCCCTGTCTGCCTGTTGCTGCCCTTCAGTCACAGATCTTCAGTCCCCGATCTTCAGCTGAGCTCTACAGCAGACTCTCACCTCACCGGCTGTTCTGCAGTCCTGGAAGGTCGGGAGATTACTGCTTGGCGGAGCAGCCATCTTGGACCACCTCTATCATTGTACTTGTAAGCCTTCCTAATAGCCCCTCTTGTGCTAAGATCTGTAAACTCTGTCTTCTGAAAGGAACCCAAAGTAGTACAGATACTAAGGAAAGGAAAGGAAACCGGGAAGGAGGAGGTGATGCTCCACCTTAGTGAGGGGCTACTGTAGATCACACGGCAACGTTTGATTTAAAGACTGGAAGGAGAGAATTTAGATGCTAACATTAATATAAACTAAATAGATGGTACATGCAATACCAACGTTAACTTGAAGCACATTATGCTAAATTTAAAACTGAATGCTAAATTTAATTTCCACAGAAGAAAGGCTCACAGACAGACTAGTCAATATATATATTGGCTACCAGCTGCATATCAACTCTATGTATTGTACTAAGCTTTTCCTGGGGAGATATGAACAAACACTGGTTTGCCCCAGAAAGGCATCGGTAACAGACAGAAGTGACAATTACACCAAGGTTCAACTTGGTAAACCAGGGTGTTATTTGGGGTTACTTGCAAGAATTATGGGTGAGGGGCTTCTTATAGGAGAGTGGATGCCGTGAAGGCAGCTCCGTCACCACAAAGACCATCCAGCATAGAAGAAAACTCTGGAAAGCTTCAGAAGGCTTCCACATTCTTGAGAAGGGGGCTTACGACTTTAAAGTTTCAGGAATTCCCTAAGACCTTTGTGCCATGGTGTGGTCTTTATATCTCCTGTACAATATTCCTTTCTTGTAGTTTTAATCCATTATTTGCCTCTGGACTAGACCTGGAATTTGTGGAATCTGGAGAGATGGCAGTTCTAGACCAGGTTGAGTGAACACGCACTTGAGTTTCCTCTACTATACGACACAGTAATAATCAAGTCTACCTTTGAGCACTCAATCCAACCCCACTAAAAGCCTTTGTGAAATGCATGTTAGCATGCTCAATTCAAAGCCGAATGAACTAGAATTCTGAGCAAGTACCCACGTGGCCAAGTTCAACTATTGAAGAGAAGACAGAATTCTTTGATTTCTGTATCATGGTTCTTTTTCACATACTAGAACAAAATACAAGTGAAAGCAAAACCAAACAAGATGATCTGTAGTGTCAACCAGGAATGTCAAGTGCACAGGAACATTCATATTCACCGTGGAGGCTGGAAGTGTCATTAAATCTGAAGCTCATCCTGTCCACATAGAACTCCTGCAATAGTGGCAGAGATGCTGCTCAATACAGAATAGTAAGTAGGTCAAACTTCTCACAGGCTCTAACAAGTCCCATCATGAGGATAGTTTCCTTTAGCCTGTACAGCACAAATGTATGGATTTGAATAACGGTCCTTCCCTCCCCATAGGGCAGTTCCACGCTGGGTCCAGGCAAGAAGATTGCAGGGTGTCCCTGGGCACGTACGGCTTGTTCTTGGCAGCTGTATTTTTGAAGTTTCTGTGTGGCAGCTTAGCGAGTGGAAGGAGTTAGAGAAGCTCCATCTTTACGGAACTGGTCAATTTCTCTGATTCTTGGGTGACTCCTTCTTTAAGTATCATCTCTCTTGATTGATTATCATTTCTTTGACAATGATAATGCTGGTAGTTTGAATAAACACCTATGAGAAAGTATCGACTTATTTTGCGAAGAGGACAACCCTGAATAAGTCAGTCTGAGGTTCCTGAGTGCTCTCTTTCCAGCTCTGTATCCCTTTCCCATGTGGAGCGGACTTGCTCTGAGCCCTACATCTTGGAATGGTAAAAGCAAATGGCGTCCAGGGAGCTCTCCACATTCCCAGATAGCCCATCCCCTGCAGCACATTGACCCTTCCAGCACTGCTTTTATGCTCAAATAATATTAAAATAATTTTAGTTCCTCCAAGCACAAGTGAACATCTCGCACCTCTATACATATTTATATCCTATCCCATCTCCTTGGGCTGGCCAGCTCTCCACACAGTCTCCCTGCATAATTCCTACTCATCCATAAAACTTGACTCAGTTTTTACAAATGCTAAATGAAATAATACATGCTAAGTGCTCAGTAGAGTGACCGGCACAGAGCAAGGGCTCAGTAAAGGTTTGCTTCCTCTGTTGCAAATCCCTTGCATAAAATTAAATATGCTCCTCCTCTTTGTAACTGTAGCACATAGTCTTTTCACATACCCCACTGTATTGGGGAGAGATGACACAGATAGTGAAAAAAAAAGTTAGATTGACTCATTCTGTCTCTGGTACAAAGCCAGCTCCTCCATGCTTCGAACTCTGAAATCTGAGCAGATCATGTAAGTTTCATGGCCATCACCTGTCTATCAAGGGTAACACTAGTACTTCCCTGGGTATTTGTACTAACAAGAACAAGTAGCTTGATGGTACGTGGTCAATAAAAATCAACTACTCTTGTACACTGTGCTAATAGGCTTCTGTTACTATTATGATATTTTTATTATACCATGATATTCTTCCTTATCTTTAGGAATGGTATTCAAAATATTTAACCCTAAGAACAGGTTGACTTTTGTACAGGTAGGCTTTGAATACAGGTGAAGCCAAGAATAAAAGCCAACATTCAATCATGCTGTATTTGACTTTCTTTGTTGCAGAGTGCCTTGTTATGCAGTCCTAGTGTATCCGTCCCTACTATTATTACCAGTGATTATTTCATATTCCTTATTATGTAGTTTCCTTCACAGCTGTGTGGCTTAGCACAGAGTATTAGTTCTTCCAGTATAAGACCGTCCGATTCTCAACTTAGTCTACAGCAGAAACCGAGAGTTTAGTTGCTTGGATGTACAATGCAGCTATGTACCTCTTCTGTGACCCCAGGTGCACCACCGGAACTCCCCAAGTCTTGATTCCCTCACTGCCAGATGGTGACAACAGCGGCAATGCCTACCTTCCGGGTAGCTGGGAGGACTCAGTGGGCTGACCCAGGGAGCAGACTCTGGCACCTGGTAAGCGCTCACTAGACACTAACTCCCACTACCACCATTGCAGTCACCGTCGTCGCTGTGGTCTGCCTGAGCACCTGGCAAAGGGCCTCTATGCACTCCACATGCAGTAAATCTTAGCTCCCGTTTTTATCAAGTCCCCTTAAAACCTGAAAGTTGCCATTTAGGTTTGCCTCCCAATTACAGACCCAGTCCCCTTACAGGCATCTCCAGATGGCTGGATGTGAAAGGATCGCTCTCTAATTGGCCTGAATTCCCCCAAGTCGGTCATTTTCTCAGCACCATACTGAGGGCCCGAGGCCCTCTCACCCAGTTACCTCTCCTTCCTGGCCCTCCCTCCCCCAGAACTGGCCAGCCGGGGGGCAGTTGGCTCCTGTCTGTCTCTCTCGCCAGCCACTGCCAAGGATGCTAGCCAGTCCGTCATTAGAGCCAGGTGGAACTGGCAAAGCCAGCTGTTGCCCGCCTTGTGCTGCCTGGATGTGTGGGTGCCAATCTTCCTCTTTCCCGGCTCAGGAAAAATCTTTGGCATCTTTGCTCTTTTCTGCAAAGCCCCAGGCGTGGGGTCCCGATACTTGAGATTTTCCTTGTGGGAGCGGCACCATTATGAAAACAATCCCATCACTCACTAGCCTACATTCACATGTTTGTTTTACTGACACTCCATGAGACAGAGCACACTCCAGTGTCCAGAACTCAAAGAAAATAAATGCGCAGGTTCAGTCAAAGCCGGGGAGAACACCCAGCGCATCTAAGCAAGCGCCTTCTGGATCTAGGTGCTTCTGGAATCCCCTAACTCTGGCACATTTCTAGGAAGTTTCCATTTGTAATTACGCTGAGCCACACACTGATTGATCTCTCTTTCGAGGGGAAGTGAAGAAGCAGAACGTAAGTGTTTTCAGCATTGGGCGCCCCTGACTGCCATATCCACGGCAGGCTTATCTGGCGGGAGCTAGCAGGAAGCCTCTAACCGCTTCGTCCTAACTCTCCAAATGCTGGCAACAATTAAATGAATTCTTAAGGAGAGAATCAAAAAAGCAGGAGGCAGAATGAATGGCTGATCCAAGTGCTGAGGAAGGAGAGGCTGTGTATTCAAGACGGGCAGAATATAAATACACACACACGCATATTATGTTACATATCTATAAAAATGTGAAATGTTATTTATTTTGAGAATACCCAGTCATTTCCATCTGTAGTAAGAATCCATAATAACATTCTCTGTTTATATAACTCCTTTCACCTCAAGAGATCCCGAATGCATTTCAGACAGCTCTATATGCAAACAGAGGCCAGGAGCTCTGCCATCCCTGAAGCCGGTGGTGGGAGTCAGATGGAAAATGTGTGTGAGGCTGTGCTCATGTGGGAGACCACTGACAGAGGGGAGGAGGCTGAGGGAGGCAGAACCCGTCACCGTGTCCTTAAAAAAGTGTCAGAGAGACCTTCAGAATCTGGGTGACTCCTCCAATTTTGATAGCCAATTAAGGAAATATGAAAAAGCTGAGAAGAACTCCACTTATTTACTCCGGAAGGGTGAAGGCTGGTGCAGGGCAGGGCAGGGTTAGGGAAGCAGGGCCTCCAGGGAGTGCAAATCAATCAGAGATGTCGATCACAAGGCTTCTCCCCACTTACATATTTCTGGCACACCGGAGATGCTCATGATGCAGTCACATAGGAAGGCAATGTATGTTGATTCATGTCTACCCATGTTTTCACCCATGATCTGTTTTCCCAGAGAGGGCTGAGTGAATCACCTTGTTCCCTCTTCCTTCTTCCTTCTTCCCCGGCTCAGTCCAATTCAGACCATGCCACAGACGGCCTGGCCACCTCAAAATTCCCATTTAAAAGAAGATGGCAGCAATGATTCGCAAGAAGGCATCTTCCAGAAACTAAAGCTTGACAGAAAGAGGACATTTGCACGTGACTACAACAAAGACGTACTACAAATTTCTGCATATCCATAAAACAAACTGGAAAATGGCTAGTCCTGCAAAGAACACGCAGCTGACCAGATGCTCAGTTATCATCAGCACTGTATGTAGGAGCCTCACATCTTGCTTGAAAGTAAACAGCAACCACAAAACCAAAAAATAAATAAATAAGTGAATAAATAAATAAATAAATAAAACCAAAAATCTGTTCCTGGAGAAAGAAGTATGAAGTCAAATAAAGTGGATGCAGGGGAAAGAGACTCTGCCACGGAAGCGTCCTGCTGCAGCCCTGGAAGCCCTCCTATTCCACGGCGCCCCGTACCCTTCAGGGAGCCCCTCTAGGACACTGATGTCCCCAGGATGCTAAGGTCCTCTGCTTGAGACTCACCATACCAGAAGTCCAGTCACCATCACCGCCAGATGCTCTGCCCCGACACCCCAGACGCTAGCTCTTCCAGACCGCACGATCTCTAGGCTTCCTCCGTCGTCTCAGCAGCCGTATGGAGGGGCACAGGGTACTAGAACGTATTTAAGGGCTTCCAACTGAACTGGGGAAAGGAGAAAAGACTGTCTAGTGTAGGAGACAGGCCTCATGCTAACTAACGCCTTGGGGCTGTGCCCTATGGAAGGGTGTGGAGGCAGAAAAGCTAGGGGATGAAGGCCAGCTGAACCTCCCAGGAGTGCTGTTTGCTTGTTTTGGGTGATACAGGATCCAGCCCGGGGCCTTCAGGGTCAGCTACTCGTCTAGCCCATTGTGAAGTTTGGATTTTGAGAGAAGGTTCTTCCTCAGTTGCTCAGGCTAGGCTAGGCTTGAACTTGCGGCTCTCCTGTATCAGCCTCCCAAAGTGCTGGAATTACAGGCCTGGGTCACATGGCCCAGCAGCCTCCAGAAGTTTTTGGTAAAATCATCCTTTCCTAAAAATACACCTTTCTTCGCCATGTAACCAAGAAGAAGAGAAATAGTAGCAGCAGTAGTGGTGGTAGTGGTAGAAATAATAGCACCTTTGGTGCATTCGGCGTCATCCACTTTAAGGGAAGGCTCACATGTTGAACATGACTTTCAAGTCACCTCCATGAAGTCCTCAAGTCAAAAACCTTACACCTAAGGAGAGTAAGGCTGGGGCAAGCCAAATGGCTGAACTTCCTGCACAGCTGGAGCTAGAAACTTCTTGCTGCAGAATGCTTTCCGCTGCTCCTTTCCCAAGATTGCAGCAGGCAGGAGATTCAAGCAGTTTGCCCCCTGAACCTTCTGTGAGGAGCCCAGGCTCTGTCGATCTCCAGAGCTCTCAGCCTCGTCTCTCTGCTAGCGCAGGCAGGGTTCTCGCGAGAGAAGGGAAGCAACGAGAATGCTGTTTTCTCTCTGCTGTTCCCGGTCAATTTCCCTGTGCTGCTGTTTATACCGTGCAACACATCCTTGGGCACAAACACAAAAGGGGACGCTAACAGCGAAGGGATAGATCAGTGGCGGGCAATTTATGTAACATGTATATCATATAGCATTCCAGTCTCGCTAAACTACTAAGAAAGTATTTATCTTTGTAAATAACCATGAATGGGAGCAATCGTCTTTCTTGGCAGGGCAAGAAAGGCTCGCGCAATTAAAGGTCATGTACTTCAAGACAATAAAATTACCAAGGTATCAGAACCAGGGAGGATTTCCTAAATTTTGAAGACATCGCTCAGAATTCTCCTTAAAAAGGAGATGAGAAAATCTGTTTGCACACGAGTCAGTAAATCCTCATACTTAGTCCACCAAGTCACTCACGCAAGCAAGAAAAGTCTAAATGTTCCAGCAAGGCCCTGGACAGTCTGGAGACTTTCAGGAAGCAATTCTGGGGGTGTAATGGGGGGATCTTTCCCAGTCACAAATGACAACTGTGCTTTCCACAAAACATTTCTCGGTGTTCCTACCACAGTTAACTCAGGGTTAGATCAAACAGCACACAAGCCCAATGTGACATATTCTTAAATAGGGAATGGGTCACATTGTTCTCTTTCCCAGCCTCCATGCAGATTTCACTCCCTGTTCTGGACTCTCCTGTAGCTGTTGGCAGAGCTGACTAAAGGCACCATCTTCTAGAGAGGGTTTCTTATACTGAGTGGGTTGGGAACTTGTCACATATTTAGAAAGCATATACTACGTGTGTCTAATAGAAGCTTACCTCAGAGGAACGTAAGATAAAGGCAAAGGAATTGTCTCCAGATGCTAAAACTGCCACGTGGAGGCAGCGGCGTTATCGGTCAATGTATGCTGAGTTTGGAGCACCTTGAAATTTTCAAGACATTATCAACAAAGACTTTTAGACTTTTTTTTTCCTCCACTAGCTTTCTATGTCCATCTCTGATCTGCTGTGGAAGTGGGGTTGGGATGCTTAGCTCACTGAAGGACCCATGCTGAATAAGCCCTCAATACCCGAAAAGTGCTTGTTCTTAAACAATTATTCATTAACAGTTATTCTTACAGTCTTTTTAAATGACCCATACCATCTCATTGACAAATGCAAGTCACCAAGAGGGAGGTTCTTCCATGTTTCAGAAGGAGAAAAAAAATATTGGTGAAACATAAATAACAGCTGTGAAGTATTTCTACATTTGCCTCTAGATGGCTGAGCCAATGTGGTTGTATAGAGGTGCAGGGAATAGACATGAAGGGAAGAAAAGGCAGGGCTGGGAGTCTGGCTCATGGTTAAAGTGCTTGCCTCGCAAGCGCAAAGCCTTGGGTTCAATTCCTTGAGACCACATGAGCTGGTCACAGTGGCATATGCCTGTAATCCACTTGGGAGGCTGAGGCAGGAGGATTACTGTGAGTTAGGGGTCAGCGAGGGCTACATAGTGAGTTCAGAACCAGCCTGGACTACAGAGAAAGACCATGGCTCAAAAAAGAAAAAGAAAAAGAAAAAGAGTGAAGAAAATGAAGAGCTTCTAGACAATAGAACGGGATGACACAGAAGCAGCGAACTCCTTTCCACTGGGTGTCCTTTAAGACAAATGCAGAGATATTCTCTAAGAAATTCTAAAGAAATTCTGACTACCTACAGGAGTCAAGCAGGCAGCACGTGTAAGTCACCCAGGGGAAAAATGTCTGCATCAAACACATGGAAAAAACCTATGAATCCCTCAAGTTTCTTCATAAACGGAGGCCTTGCACGCAGCTGTGGAAAGACACCTAAACATAATGGGATACTCCTTTATTTCCAAACAATACTGGTGAGAAGAATGACACATGGTAGCTGACACGCGGCCTCGGTCTGGTAGGGACTGGAGGACAGAGGACAGGGAGAGTGGGTGGTGCCATGGGAGCCCAACTCAGCTGACTGTCGCCCTGGCGGGAGGCAGAGCCACAGCGGCCTAATTTTCCAATTCTGCTCTGTAAGACCAGAACTCTTGATGTGCATGGTGCATGTGCCTTCTCCCATGCTTGAATGTTGACGTGATCATTTACCAAAGACACACTGTAAGCCCAACAGTATGTGCTAAAGGCTGAATCTCACCATGGCTCACCAGCTTGTGACTTCTGCTAGAAAGAAAACCTGTGATGTGAGTATCGGAGGAAGGCAATGGGGAAGGGCAGCCCAGAATTGTAAGATCTTGCTGGATACCTAATAAATAGCACCCAGAATTTGAGCCAATTTAAAAAAAAAAAAAACAGTACAAAGGAGTGAGCAAGAGGGGCCAACTCGTCCTGCCTTGCTGAAGAGAGCCAGGCTGGGAGACAAGTGCAGCCAGGTGCCCTTGCCTTACAGCCTCTCCTGCAGTGCGGGTGGACTGCTCGGCCTCCTTCTCAGCGCCCCTCACCTCTAACATCACCTCAAGAAGCTTTCTGTAGGTAGGTGGTTCCCTAGAGGAACCAGAAGGAACGAGGCCCACCAGGCATGGTTTCTCCTTCCACATCTCCCCAGCAGATACCTCCTTTCTTCTCTCACTAAAAGGTGCAGCAGGTGGGTGAACGAGCGACCTGGTGGAGCCTAGGAATCCACAGCAGTGTTGGAGAAGACAGGATCGCCCTCGAGCCATTTCCAGTCAGAGCGCCCTTCGGACACAGTGCATCCTCGTGCAAACTGCAGAAAGGCAGACACAGCAGCGAGGCCCGTTCCTCCTGGCCAGTGCCGCCCAGGCGCGGGCGCACAGCTTGGCAGGCACGACCGGGGCTGGATTCCAGCCCCCACTTGCCTACTCGGCAGAGTGCCTAAGTACAAAACCCCACAACTGTTCATAGCAGCCCTGTTTCAGATGCTCATAATCCGACCAGTTGGTTTCTAGAATCTTCAGTCTCCAAAGAAACCGCACTGTGAGCAGCACCCACGCCCTGTCCGCCGCCGGCAGCCGGAATCAGTACCGGGCTGGGCTGCGCAGGCTCCTGACAGGGTGGAGCCCTGGCACGGCCTACACCTTTATTATTACTATGGTTCTCTCCATTTCACAATCTCTGAGCTGGTACAGATTTTCAAAGAATGAACAGATGAACAGTCATCTTTTAGTATGTCAGAAGTGACTGGAGCTATAATCATTTCCTCACAATGCTTTTTTTAAAAAGTAAAGGATATATTAATGGAGACATTGTTTCAAAAGTTTTCATGTACCACTATGGCTTGTCCTACAGTCTTTGTATTCAGATTTCAGGTTATAATTGTTGGTTAGCAGCAAGGCCACCGGATGAGTTATAAAATACATTAAATAAATATCAAAGAGACTGAAGGAGATAGAAGGAGACAGAGTTAAGCAGTAGTGTCGTTGAGGCAGGCTCTAGTTTCAGTGTGAAAACAAACAAAGAAACAGTATTCATCAGATGGTAAAGCATCTTTATTTCTGGAGTTTATCTCAGTAAAGAAGAAAAACCAAGGCTTTGATTAGCTAAAATAAAGTACAACAGGCGGGAAGTGTCTCCTTCTCAGAGGTGAAATCTGGGCCGGAGAACCACGGGGTTCAAGCTCACTCCTGACATGTCCCAAGCAGGAAAGCGCCATCAGCGCCATCTTGCAGAGACATGTAGAAGGCTCTAGACTTTTCTGTCCCCTTACACCTCTTGCCACAGTCACGTGTGTTTGGAAAAACGAACCACTCAGTGCAATTTATTTGGGCGTTCCGTATCCCCTGCCACACTGCCAGCAAACAGGAGTCCGCGTTTTCGCTAATCTGCGTCCAGGTCACCGAGGGTGGCCGGAAGGAAGAGCAGAGCAGGCCCTCCGCTTGACCTGCCCAGGCGGCGCCTTCAGACTGGTTGAGACCCAGCCAGCCATTCGTTTCTCCACTCCATCATCTCGTTCATTCATCCACCCGGCCCAGCGCCTCCAGATAGGCACGGTCAGGACGGCTCCCGCAGCCCAGCTGCCTCTGCGCTCCTCCATGGCGGCGAGAATGCGGCCAGCGTGCCCCGTGCGCAGTTCCACACCGCCACGCCCTCTCCCAGTGACGCGGCAAGTGACCGCCTGCCCTTGCATGACTATTTGAGGGAAAAACAAGTAAACGAGCAAACAGATTCATTCTGCCCGCATGTAATTCCTTTCCAATCATGTTAAAGTAAAAGAGAGAGAAAGAGAGAAAGCTATGCACTCCCACTTTTACCCCAACGTCTAGGAAGGAGGTCTCTGGGGGGTGCACGGGAGCCCCTGCCCTCAGGTGTGGCTCCCCTCCTACGAGGCTGCGGCTGAGCCCTCCAGCAGAGCGCGGACTTCGCGGCCGTCTCCCGTGTCTACCTGGCCACCTACAGGACGTGAAGTAGAGGTACGCGCGGATAAACACCCCTCACGCAAGATGCCCACGACGGCAAGCTTGCTTTCTCTTCTTCTCTCTTCCCTCCGGAAGATAACAAACAGAGGAGGAACGCGTGGCAACCGGGGAAGCGGAGTCGAAATGCACTGCGTTACTAATCCTAACATAACATTGGCAGCTTGCACCACCCCCCTGCCAAACCCAAATTAACACACTGCCTTACTGGAAGGCAAAGGCTGCAGCTATATTTATAGCTCAATTAACAAGTTTCATAACGAAACCTGCAGAAGTCCTCGGCAAACCTGACAAATGCCATGCAACTTAACACCACAGTGACCCTGCCAGGACGCCACCATCCTCTAGCAGGGGACACTCCTGCTGTCACCTTGTGAGAGTCGCGATGATTGGCCCTGGCCCATCGGATGGGGAGGCTGGCTGGGCAACGCGGCTCCTGTCGGGCCACATTGTGTAGCAACCCCAGAGAGGCGCGCGGTGGATCCAAGCAGGCGGCTGAGTCTTCCCTGCGCTCGCACGAAGATGCCGGCTCCCCAGGAGCCAATGGCTGTGGAGAATGACTGCCATCTTATGACTCAGGAGCCTTGGTCCTTCTGGGAACCGCATGACAGAGATAGAGAGTACGTCACTTGGGGGGATACTGCAGCTTCAAAGGAAGCAGGAAACCTCTCTGCACTATCTTCTAAGCAGGTTGCTTTCGCTTGAGGGAGAAAGGTTCTTCAGAGGATTATTAGTGCGCTGTTCAGGCGCAGTAAAGTATTCTTAATACAGCGCTTGCCTTGGAGCAAAGTCCAGGTGGGCTCTCCCTTTATTCAGGAACAACAGCGATGCTCCCACATCACAGGCGCTGTGATGATTGGCTGGTGCGTGTGGCTCCTGAGCGGCGCTCGGGGCGACCTGTGCCCGGGGTGGGCGGTGCGTCCACCCACAGTGTGCCCTTCATCGCCCTGAGCTCAGCAGCACGTGGTAGTGAATTCTCGGGGTTTGGGGATGATGACATGAATGAACGAATACATGGACGAGCTAAGTAATAAGCAGTGCCGTTCTCCCACACACCATCAGAATGTCTAATTCCCTAAGCCGCTAGCTTTCACTTTTAGGATAGAGTCAAATGGATTTTGCATGCCACCTCACACTGTCCTATCAAACAAATCCATCTCGAGCCAGTTCTACCTTATCTTCTTTCTCCATTTAGAGATAATTATCCGGGAAAACACAATTACTAGCCAGCCAAAGCCTTTCATCCATTTCTACTGTTTGAAACCTTTGGCTATTAACATGGGAGACAAGATAGTCAGCTGCGAACTATTTTAACATACAGGGGTCCTGGTGTTGAGGACGTTACTAATTCCTGAATTTCTTTCCCCTTCTCTTTTTCACAGGTTAATCTAGAATGGCCTGTAAGTGCCTTTTCCATGTGAAAAGACTCCCCTCCCCTCGCCCTCTTCTGCCATTACGTCACCTCTGCCCACATGAGTGCCGTGATCCCTTGCTCACACACCCCTCAAAACAGGCGACTGGGAAGCTACTTTTAGAACGCCAACGCTTCTGAATCGGGTATGGAGAGCCCATGTTCTCCAGGCCCCTTTCTGCTCTCATTGCTGGGAATTCCATCCCTAAGCATGAGCTCTTCTTTCCAAAGAATTACAGGTAAGTCATTTTCTCAAGCCAACCTTGTAGCTGCTGAGGAAACATTATAAATGTGCAAGCACAGGATGAAGAGGATCAGACCAGATAAACTGGGAGTCAGCCAACAGACTAGAAGGAGAGCGCTAGAAGATTCTACCGGAGTGCCGGGGTCACCCGTCCTCCCTCCGCCGCATCTCAAATAAGACCTGGAACAAAAAATGCCTTTGCAATAGCATAGGAAAGTATTCACCGTGAGGAACAACTCCCAGCTACAGCTCTAAAATGCGTGTACAGGGGCAGGTAATACGTAGCTGTGGTCACAGATGTTGTTTTAATGAAAGTGTAGATAAATGCCTTTGGGCAGGTCATAGACTGCCCAGTTTATCTCTGAGCTTCTTAACTCCCTGTATCTTCTGCCTCCATATTTTACTACCGATGACATTTGTTCTTTGCCAAACTCACTGTAGACATGTCCTCTTACTAGAACGTCAATTTCATGTGTGCAAGGTATTTTTCTTTTCATTCATTCTTACGTTCAGTGTTTACAAGAGTACCTGATTCATTGTAAATATTCTACACGCAGTTGTTGAATGAATGCATGCCCCCTGTAAGTGCTCCCTCTCAGAGCTCCCACCGCACTCTGCACACACCATCCCAATAGCCTTAGTTCAACAGGCATATACGTTCTACTGAACCAGGTACAGCTAATATTAAGATGAATAACATGGAGTTTAGTCTCAAAAGGCTCACAAAACAACACACTAGTTTTGATGCAGGAGGTATGTTATACGTTTCTTCAAAAGATTGCTAGAAAAGCAGAGAACATTTGCTTATGGGCCTCAGAGGCAGAGATAAAAGTTCATTACTTGGACAGTAGAGGGGGGTCGCTGCACTCACGGAGAGCTAGCGAGCCTGAGCCACAGTGCGGCGGAAGAGCACATGCTCAAGGGCACAGATGATTTCAGTCTTCACAGAATTCAGAACGCGCAGAGATTGGGCAAAGGCAGACTGGGAAGGTAGGGGCTTTCTAGGAAGATACTCCCAAAGGGGGCTGACCCATACAGATGCCACACCACGGGTTGTGAGGGGGCGGATTCCGCTGAATCCTAAACAGAGAGCGTCAGGAGACAGTCACGCCGAGGACGGTGACCCTGCCGTCTCTGCAGAGAGCAGCTGGCCTGAGATGAGCCGCTGAGCGGAGAGGCGATGGGCACTGAGAGGGCAGGAAAGCTGGGCTTGTCTTAAAAGATAAAATGGATGAAATAAGTGAAGGAGAAGGGAGAAGAGTCAAGTCTGCTGCCGGAGCCTCCGGCTTGGGGGAACCAGGCAGATGCCGTTAGCGCTGAAGGAAGGACAGAAGGACCTGGCAGGAACACAGTCCCCGAAGCATCAGTCGTGTGACCTGAGAAGGTTCCAGAAAAAAAAAAAACGAGGAAAACAATAGATAAATTTGGTGGATCCAAGAACGGACGTGAGGTGAAGAATCCAGGGCTTGCGGAAGAAGGTGTCACTCGTTTCGATTCATAAAACTCAGTGGAGGGAAAGGTGAGTAGGCCAAGTCCAGTAGGTACTCACGGCAGTGAGAGCTTCTCCACGACAGAACGGTGACGGGTACATACCAGTCCCACCGAACACACAGCGCCAAGCTAAGCCCTAACATTAGGCTGGACTCCGGATGACACTGATTCCTCTCGGAGTTCACCGACAGTCATGGTAGCTGGGCATGCCGTGGGAGCAGGGCTATGTGTAAACTGCATTTTCTGCTTGGTTTGCCTGTGAACTTAAAAACTGATCTAAAATTTAAAGTTATTGGTTAAAAAAAAAACCCTTGGTGAAGGTAAAGAAAAAGAGATGATGTCTTGAGCATGAAGTAAAGTAATGAAAAAATGAGTCTCTGTCTCGCCTTCTCCCAACGAGACTCACACGGCCAGACTCACCTCTGGGTTTCTGGGCTGTGAAGTAGTCTGATGAAAAGGTCTGAGGCAGAAAATACAGCTGAAAAAGAATCCTTGAGACGGACTTGAAACTGTGCCTGGTGCACAGAAATTACTCAATAAATGTTATGTTATTGTCATTATTATAGTATCCATTACCTTCTTCTTTATTGTATAATAATTTAGGCCATGACTTCAGCTCACTAACTAGACCACTAGCTCCTACAGAAAGGGCTGTAAGGACTTGAGAGTCTGCATTCCTTACAAGCACCGAGCACAACCCTTGAATGGCAGACCCGTCCATTGGTTCATTCCCACCATTTACTTATCACCAAAGCAAAAGACTGGAACCTGCTTAAGGTCACCAACTGGCTTCTGCCGCGATTCCAAGTATATGTTCGGCACTTTCATCGTTCCTTTGGAAGTGGCATATGGCATACATCAAACAAACAGCCCCGCCCTCTCCCACTGCCACGCCAAACTGGGGTGTGCCAATCTGGAGACTGCAAGCCACATGTAACCCAACTGCCAGGCTAGAAACGGGGGACCTGGGGCCTTAGCTGAGGCAGTACTGCCCACTTTGTTGTCACACCAAGGACTGGTTTCCATCTCTTTCTGTGCCACTAATCTCTTGGTTCCACTCAGAGCTTGGCCTTCTGCAGTGTCACAGGCCGGATGGTTGCTGTTGTTTTAAATGCCATATATGGAACAAACAACATCTAGAAAATAAAAATTATTTTTTTCTGTTTATCTTTCCTGTGAGAAAAGACTTTCTCTAAAAATCTGCAATAGATTTGTCTGATATCTCATTGGTCAGAAGTGTGCCTCAAATTTATTTCTCCTTTCATTTTTAGGTAACAGTAGGGAAAGGGACCCCAAGGCTTCTCTTAAAGTAACCAGAAGTTACCCTTCAGGAAAAGCTTTATAGAAGTATGCATTCTGCAGAAGACAATCAGCCCTGAAATCGGAAGGGTTCAGTTTGGATGGATAAAGGTAGAAGGTGAGGAAAGGAACAGATTTGGAGTTGGCAATCAATCATGTTTGTGAGACATACAAAGATAACACAGCATGGGGGAAAGGCTTCAAAACAACAGCCATTGAACATCTAGAGATAACATTTGCTTTTAGGAAGTTACTTTACAAGCAAGTAGGTAACAAAACAGTAAAATTATGAGCACATGACATGAGAAGGGGTGTGGACGTGGGTGGAAACTCAGCCTTCGCTGTCTCAGTATAGTCTCCATGACACAGGAAGAGAGATTTCCACCCGTGTTGTGCTAACATTTGAGTGCTAGTCTGAGGTCAAACCTAATATCAACATCTGGAAATAAATACTAATAAGTCAGCTTTCCTCCACATGAAGAGAGTGAGTGCCATCTTGAAATGAAGACTAGCACCTAAACAAAGAACTTTCCATGTGTTTGTGGATACATAATGAGGTCCAAGCCACGGTCTGAAATAAAGTAAGATCTCATAAAAGAATGTAATGCTTGAACGTGATGGAAAAACCAAGTGACAGATGGAAAAGGTGCACAGAACAACAACCTCCCAAAAAATCATCTCATAGACAAGGGCAGAGAAGTGTGAACTAACGTTTTGTCCCCAAGAATCCCGGAGCAGATCTGCATGGCTAGAGAACAGAGGTCAGGACAGGTGAGCACGCCAATCCCGGCAGGAAGCGAATGATGGAAGACCTTTCTCTGTGTGTGTACAAATTGGGATTCCATGCAATAAATACTACCGCAGGCTTAACAAAGTGGGACTTGAAAATGTCATTGGGAGCTGAACTGAGGGGAAACTAAGGTGACAGCAAAACGTGGTGGGAGCTCAGGTTAGACGTTGCTGCAGTAGTTCAGATAAACACCGGCCATGGCTTGAGCCAAAGCAACAAGACGGACTGGAGGAGGGAGAGGAACAGAACACCTGCTGGAATGCATCTGCAGTTTGGACTGGAGAAACAGGAGGGGGAAATCCAGAAGGACTGAACAGGTAAAAGCGTACTTAACCAGCATGGAAAGGTAAGAGTTGCTCAAGCAGGGAGATCAGTGCATGTGGGTTTGGCTAGGACTTTCCCAATTCAAGCACTAAAAGATCTCCACCTTGTGAAACCTTTGGTTTCAGGCAAACCAAGACAACTGGCTACCGTATATGGTAAAGAAAACTGTGAAGAGTATGCTAGATTCCATTTGAAATATAATGAATTCCAAATCTATTGTACAGTGAAATGTTCAATTTGCATGTACTTGGCCCCCAAAGAGATGAACAGTGCAGTGAAAATTCACCCAGATAGCATTTGCTATGTCCCCATCAAAAGGTGGTTTTATTTATTTATTTTTTCTGTATTTTCATTTCATCCTGGAGATATCACCATGTAGCTTTCACACAGTTAATCTGGGCGGCCTGACACAAGTGGCTAAATGGTCTTTCTCCACTGGGGTCCGTGGGCTACAGACATTACAAAAAGGATGATTGATGGACACTTTTTGAGCCATTTATGCAAATTGCTAAAAAATTATCCCTAAAAGGAATGCGTACTATTGTAACCCATGGTCATTCTTATCAAGGAGGTTGCCATCTGTTTTTATTGCCTACGAAATCATTATTCACCAGAAAACAGAATGCTTCCATGCCTTCCTACTAATCTCTAAATTTGATGGCCATATCTGTATTCTACTTATACAAACACTCAATAGTTTGCTGCAAAAATTAATGATATGAAGCCGATGGATGTACATTGTGCATTTATCACACATTAAATCAAAACAGCTATGCTCTCTAAATTTCTTTCTCTTCTTTTTCAAAAAAAATAAGAATTTAAAAACAAAGCACAAGGAAATTTTATGGTTGAATAACTGTTCTGAGAGAATGCTAAGCATTGAGTTTAGCTAAGTGAAAGCCTAGAAACATTCCACTAAAAAGAAACATCCTTTGAATACATTTATTTGTGTTTGAGACCAATATTGTCTCACCAATAGTGTGCTCTATAAATTGACCCAATGAACTGAATCCCCAAAAGTCTTATTTAAAACAATGGGACAGGCACTGAGGATGGTGCTCAACTCTTCATGGAGCAATTCCCACTACTGATTTAAACCAGACCTTTAGTGTTATTTTAACATAGGTTTTGGATTTAATTATCTTAAATGTCTAAAAGAATGTGGGCAATTCCCAAACTGTTTATCTCTTTTATGGAAAATCTCTTCCCCTATCCCTAGAAATCAGTTTTAATTATTTAATCAGTTTGGCTGAAACTCACAAAGCATTAAATTGTTAGTTGTTACTTAACATTCCTTATAAATTGCATTTATTAATTTCTGGATAGAGACTTGTCCATTGCTACAGTAATTTAAATTAGTACCACATGGTTACAGACCGCTGCTGAATGATGATTAAATCTTTGGGGCAAATTCAGTCTTTTAAGATATTTAAATGGTACTCGAGATAAGCTAACCAAGTTTGAGCCCAAGAAGTCACAATTTATCAAAAATGTAATAAACCATGGCCAGAATATTCATTGTAAGCAGCACCTAATGTGGTCCGTGAAATGACATTTTAGCATCTCTCACTGTGGCCACAGGGAAGGGTGCTGACGCTGCACACAGAGATGCTCCACTGACACATACCACTTCCCGCATACAAGGTGCTTTGCAATATCACGGCATCGTATACACTCAAGTCCCCCAGGTACTCCTTCAGTCATTTTGATATTTGACATGATGACATATTTATTTCCTACTTTTTTAATTTCTCAGGCACAATCACAAGAGAACACAATCCTTCGGAAATTTAGCAAAGGAAGGAGTTGCAGGGTCTTGGTAGCATTTCAGGGTGACAGAAAGTGCCAGGAGAAATAGGTCTACGGGGATTCTTTCTCTAACACTCTTAGTTAAGTTAATGACATTCAGGGACTTAACCCAAGTCATAAGGATGGAGACAGGCTCCAGAATTCAGAGTTTCCTTTGCAACCAAGAACATTGCCTCAACACCACTGGCCCCATGCAACTCAGCTCATGGCTCCCACCCTCCCTTTCAGTCGTGCTTGGATTCCTGGGAAAAGACCAGTCATTTCTTTTCCACAACTCAAACTGGGGAAATCAAGTGATACAAATAGAAATATACTCTTGAATATATATATATATATATATATATATATATATATATATATATATATATATATATATATATATATTAATACAGGGTGACAGACAGGAGCAAGGCATGGGGGAGGCCATAAAAAGCTCCTACTGAAGAGAGTGGCTGAAACACTCAGGTAAAATAGCAAAATCAACTCATAAAATAATAGATTCATCTTCCTGCAGCTAAAGATAAATATTAAATAATCCTAGGTGCTGCTGGCTGAAAATTAATTTCTGTAAGGCAAATAGTCTAGTACATATATGTGTTTCAATTTCTGTTTGGCAAGGTGCCTATTTTGAGCATCCTGCACAGGCCTTTGAAGTACTTGGGCTGCTCTGATAACGCAGATGCTTGAACACGAATTGCTTCCTCGGGGCTCCCAAGCACTATAAAAGGCCAATTTTGGATCATCAGGCTCCCAACTAATTCCAGGTATTCAGCCTAAAAACACAACATTTTTTAATACATTAATGATACATTGCAGCCCTTCGGAATTGAATTGTGCCAGAAGATAGGAGTGACATTAGCTTATTAGAGGAGTCACAAAGTGCTGAACCCCTACAATTTGTGTTCCCAAATTACCGTCAGGTGAAGTCACCCACATGGGGCAGGCTGAAACAGGATACGTAGCAAGAAAAAAAATGCTTCCGATAGAGCCTTCTAATGATTAATTTACAATAGAAAGAAGGAACAAAGGGCAAATAGTACATTGTATTCTAAATCATGACCCTATTACAGTCATTCTGCCTGCCTACATGTAGACTATGTAAGAGCCAAGTATTTTTATCTTCACGGATGCTTTAGCTAGGCTGCTTTAATCTTGGTGTTTGGAAAATCACATAAGATGTCCCTACAAAGGCAACCATGCTTGATATATATATGTTTCCTAAATTTTTAATTTCTCAGGTGCAATCATCAGAGGACACAGTCCTTCGGAAATTTAGCAACCGAAGGAGCTGCAGGGTCTTAGTAGAATTTACATCCCCTGAAAAAATCTTCTGTGAGGAGCATGGGAGAGTTGGTAGTTTTCTGGACCAAAGCATGTTCTTACTGGTCATACTGGTCATGGACAGCAAAGGAAAGCTTTGTGGAGCCAATAAACAGAGAAACCCTAACTCCAAAATCTACTTAGGTTTTCTACAGAAGATTTTAGCAGAATTCTGGGTCTATAAGTGAGATAGGATGGAATTCCTCAATCTGGTTTTCTTCCAGCATCCTCAGCCTCTTTACAGAAGGAGTAGGCTACTCAGCATCCCTGACCAAACTCTAACTTGGACCGCTGTGTTCTGTCTCCTCCAAATCCCTTCTGGAACCTCGTCTGGGCTTCCTTCCACATTGTAAATCAATATGAGTTGTTGGAAAATTTCTTTGAAGGTGGCTGTACTTCAGAATGGGGCAACATGACTCCCGGATATTTTGAAGAGTCATGGCTGTACTCTTCCATAGTATATGGAGCTGTTAAACCACACACGGTATGGCAGCCACTGCATGGAACTTAGGGAAGAGACTGGGATGCATTATCATAATCAGAGATCCAGTGTGTACCCTGACTTCATGACAGAACAGCAGGTGACACTGAAGTGAGAAAATGGGGAGAATGGAGGGCTTGCTGGTGTGCTTTTCTCTACCTCTGCTTGATTTACTTCACACATCATTTCAGAGAAAAGCTTTTTCTCAAGTCAGCTTTCCAGCCAACTCAAGCCTTATCCTCAGGCTCACTTTCTCTCATCATTCTGTCAGGTACCTGGAAGGGTACCTGGAAGGTGCAGCCCATCAGCAGCCCCCCCTCCCCCCATGCCTGGCACGCAGTCGCAGGGAAGAAATCTCCCCTTGCTCGTGTAAGACAAAGGCTCAACATGCAAAGACACCCGTGGGCTGGGGTGAAACAGGAGCAACTTTGGAAGAGCAGCTTCTCTGCGAAATCGGGATGTGCAGACTGGGAGAGGGGAGAGGAGGATGTCAGAAGAACACGCACGCTAGACAGGACAGAGAGCAAGAAGGACCGTGGTGAACCAAAGAAAAGCACGCGACAGTGCGGTGCATATGGCAACGGAGTACTACTCTGCCATAAAGACAGAGAGAGGTGAGTTCTTCGTCAGAAAATGAATACAACTTAACGCAGTTTGGTTTACTGAAGTGAATCATACCCAGAAGATTCACTACCTCATGTTTTCTCTAGTTTGAGAAACCTACTGGATACACCAGTAATGGAGTCAAGGAAGTGAGAAATTGGGAGGTGGGGGGAGCTAGGGAGCGGGTGGGAAGGTGACACGGGGAGGGCAGGGGCATGCGAAGTCAACACCGTGTGTGTGTATGGAATACTCAGGCTTGCTGTAACCCTTGCAGATTACAAACACACGCTAATAGAAAGGAGGAAAATAATTTTAAAAAGACACAGGTACAGAAAGGAAAGACTGGAATTCCTGAGACTTTTCTTATCCTTGTCAGGTATTGGTTTCTACATTTTAGTGGCAATTTTCTAAATCTGCAATTCTGCTTTATTTTTGAATAGCCATCTACTTAGAATTATTCCACTGCAACTAGCCAAGTGAACTCTGCAACCTTTCAACCTGATATTTATATAAGAACCATGACATTTTGGGGCACCAATGGGTCAAGGGATCTGGTAACTAAGGGGATCACCATGGTGATGTTACCTTAACTTTCTAAAATGTGGCCTCTGAGAAGGTGAAACATCAAATGGTCTCTGATATTAGAGACCCAGATCACAACACCAATGGAACTTAAGACGAAAGACAAAGAGAAAAAGGGGGGTAGGGTGGGGGAGGAGGGAGGGAGGGGTGGGTAGGGGGAGGGACAAAAGGAGAGTGGGAAAGTCCTTGTCACCTTGACAAGATACGTAGGTGCACAAAATGCTCAACTTCATTGTAAACCTTAGATTTTGCACTTATACATATCAATAAAAGAGGGGAAAAATAAAAAAGATAAAATGTGGCCTCTGGCCTCAAAGCCAATACCGCTCATGCCTCTGCCTCCTCCTCTCCCTTAGTTAAATCCCTTCAAAGTAAGCAAGGAACAGTTAATCAACTTGACTTTCACCTCTCCCTGTGTAGTCCAGCTTTGTGCACACTGTGCACAGTCTATTTGGTGATTAGGTTTCTGTGGCCCAAGTTCTTTTGCCACCTCACCTAGGTGGTTCTTGAACACAAAAGCAGTCTCTTAGATGTGAAAGAACCTCAAATATGAAGTCTTGACTTTACTGAAGTCTTGACATGACAATTATAAGTTAGGGTAAGTTAAGTGCCCAGCACTACATGTGGGGATAAGCTTGCTATAAAGCATGCCTGGAGTAGCAGGGA
Organism: Ctenodactylus gundi; assembly: GCA_004027205.1. Classification (NCBI taxonomy): domain Eukaryota; kingdom Metazoa; phylum Chordata; class Mammalia; order Rodentia; family Ctenodactylidae; genus Ctenodactylus; species Ctenodactylus gundi. The sequence continues at coordinate 151,380 of PVKB01002771.1, read as the reverse complement.
ATTAATATGACCTCACACCTCACACCTTTGGTAAGAACTAACACTTCTGACTACCTTTGACTATATCCCCATGACGTGCAATACACTGATATATATATATATATATATATATATATATATATATATATATATATATATGTAAAATCGAGTATGTGCCTTTACGTACAAAATATCTGAGGGATGGATCCTTCACCTTTGTTGAGACAGGCACTATCTCTTACCCATGGGTTTAATTACTTCCCTCCATTTGCTTTTCTGTGCACTTTCTCTCCTGTTGTGGCAAAGGTTTTATTATCATTATTATTTTTAATCCTGGGGAAAAAGAAAAAATTCAATACAAAGAACAAACGCTGTAAAAACGGACTGTAATAACGTGTTCAGTGGGAACCGTGGTCATTGCAGGGGAAAGTTGCACACCTACTCATTCTTTTGTGATGGCTGTGTTTTTACTATTTCAAATTTAATACTTTTTCTAATATATTATATGTTACCTCCCATGTATTTAAGCTGTACTTAAAAGCACGCTAAGAACTGGTAATTCTTTAATGGTTGTTCACTTACAAGCGATTGTGGGTCATTACACAATCATTTAAAGGGCATTAATGAGAACCATTTAATGGTTTTAGTAGAATATCATTGTAAGGGACAGGGGAAAAGTTACTGGCTGTAAATTTTTATGACCATTTCTTACAAAACGTATTACTTTAAAGATTTATGTATGTAACAATGAGTACAATAAAAGCCATGCTAAAAATAATTTGAAATCAAAGTAATGCATATAGATAAGTCTTCGCTCTGCTGCAACTGGATGGGGGAAACCTCCTCTCCTTCCTTCTGCTTTCTCTCTGGTCTCTCTTTTTCTTTCTTCTCCCTCTGCCTTTCATCCCATCTCATTTCTTCCACCTTCTTACAGGATACTTTTAGTATCAAGAAAGATTTTTTTTGAGGAAAATGGTTAGAAATGGAAATTCTAGCTAATTTTATTTTAGTTTTTGGTAGTGGTGGGGTGAGGTGGATAGACACAGCTAACACCACAGTCTTGTACAAAAATGCCCTAAATGTGGTGAATCTTTGTTTACAGATCTTTCCCACAACATACTATTTTAAACTATTACCCCCTCTACAGCAGAGAACTGAGCTAGAAAATCCAGTACTTTCTAGGACATGACTCCCTAAGGCAGGGCAGGGGACTGAAAAGGAAGAACTAGTTCTGGTATTATACCCACAGAGGCCGTAGCACACGTGCAGAGGGCTCACCCAGGGGGGCACTGACTTCTTGCTGCTGGTAGCTCACTCTCCATGGGTGGGACCTGTCCTAGGGCTTTCCTAAGGCGATGGTCTTCACATTTCGCCAACTTCCTGTCCACTTGCAATTCTCACTGGATACATAATGAGTAAGACAATGCCCCTCTCCCCAGACTCTCACACAAGCTGGAAAATATTTCTAATTAAAAAGATAGAGCTTGCACGGCACAGGAAACGAACAGAACTGTATCTCTAGAAATGCCAAGATTTTACTGTTTGTGTTAAGTAAGACTTGTATTTCTCTCTGATTCTAGCCCAATGCCCATGACCAATAAGATGAAGATTTAAGATAACTTGGTCAAAAGACGGTGAATTACAACTTTTAATTAAAATGTAGAAAATAGTTCCTCTAAAATAAACATGCTAATACTTTCACAATCATTAAATTTTTATGGAGAGAATAACAAAAGCAACCTGAATATTTTAGAATGCGGCATTAGGAAGCCGGGCAAAGGGGATTTTCAGGAAGTTATGGATGTCCCAGAGAGAAATGGCGTGGCTGCCATTCTCAATTTCTAGTCCCCTGAGAAACCTCAGAAGAACGCACGCGTACACGTGCTTAGCATGACGCTGTTTTTTTCTCTTGGCCATACTCTCATGCTTAGGATGTAAGATGACGGGACAAGCTGGAGGGCTGACGCGCCATATTTACACCAAAGAGCAACACAATAAGTGCCGATTAATTATGGGGAGAAGAGCTCATTTCTAATGTGACCTATAAATCTTGACAAGAAAGAAGATCTTAACAAATCTGTGTGGAGTTCAGATGTTATTGATGCTTTGTTCCAGACTGAATGCAGTAATATGGTTGAGAGCTCAGCGTGCGCTGTGGCTGCTCCCGTTGGCATTAGCTCCTGTCCGGCTACTCCTTCCCCTACACAAATGTCCTGCTTCTGCTCCGTTTTGCCTCAGTGAATACACAGCCGAGACCCTCTCTCCTTCAGGTGACTTATGCTGACGTCTGTCTGGAACGAGCCTGCTTTCTCCTTGTCCCCACACTATCTGCCTTCCTCATGTCTCTCCCAGGGAGCCTTCCTTGATTGTGCTAGCCTAAGACCTGGCTTCAAAAATCTGCCAATGCCTGCGTAAGTGAACCACATTGAGCGAGGCTGGGTAAGCAGAACTGTCCCCCTTCTGGTAAATCTGAGAGATCCAGCTTTCTGGAGGATACGCTGGCTCCATCTCTGAAAAAATAAAATAACTGCATCTGCTTTACAAGGCCATTGAAACAATTACATTTTAAAAAACCACATTAAAGAGCAGCTGGGGTAGCTTAGCTTCAGACCAAATGGAAGGGCTCCTTTCTTCTGTCTTTCCCTCACTCTTGACTTCGGAGACACTCCTGTACCACTCACATGTAGTATTTTGTTCCATTTACTTTTGGAGGACCTGCAACTTACGGTTTTGTGGGGCTTCACCCTTTTTCCTGTCTCACAATTTGTCTACAACTGGCCAAAAGGGGCCGCTCTTCCTGTCCCCACAGGCCCCACCTCCCCAACTCAGGGCCAGGCACGCACCTTAGGATCCGCAGGCATTTACCAGAAGAATGAACGTTGGCCGCTTTCTCTGGTACTTGGAAAAATTCTTAATTTTCATACAATAAAGTTTTCAAATGCTCAACAAAGGATTCTATCTTGGCACCTTTGGGAGACACCACATGTTACTAAATTTGCATCAAAGGCGGGAAGCATCAGACTGTGTCAGGCTGTGTCTTACCACCTGAGCTGAACCATCCCCTAAGTGATGTAACAGGTAGCACCGACGTCGAGACCACACATTTGGGCCCCACAAGTGGGTGTTTATTTTGCAGCGCGACTTGCCCACACTTAGTATGGCCTCCGTACCTCCAAGCACATGTCACAAAATAAGATCCCAAGACGGTCTTGGGAAGTAAGCAGCGAGAAGCAGAGTACGCCAAGAGAAATACGACCTGCCTACTGAATTTTCACACGTGAGTCATCAGCCTCGCTCTGTCCCCGGGCAGAGGAAGGACAGCCCTTTGTATTACTTGCCATGTCACCTGCTGGCTTCTTCCCTTAACATCATAGGTTCCAGTGCAGGGTGGCAACGACAGGGCACCGGGGTCATAACTTGGGTTCCAGTACCAGGTACCTCAGTGTTGTCATAGCCAGACCCGGCCTCAGTTTCCCGACCAGTAAAACAGGGAGAACAACAGTTCCAGTGCCTTAGCATTGTCCCGAGAGTCCCACGGGAACATAAACTCGGCTCGCAGGACAGCGGCTCCTGCTGCACAAGGCCTCGTGAAGACCAGTATGGCGAGTGGGAGACGCCTCCCCAGGCGCTGGGCAGTGGCCACTTCTTCCTCATGGCTCCTGGGCCTTTGTTTACAACTGCCCCAAAGACCCCGCGGGGAAGTCCAGCTGGGTGTTGCTGCCCTCCCAGGGGGCACGGGCGGCAGAAGGCACTCCTCAGCTGCAGACCAACGCCTTCCTGTGTTTGCTCGGAGGCTTCTGCAAAGAAACCGGTAATTCATGTTCTGTTCTGTGATGCCCTGCATCCCTGGGCACAGAGTGATCCTGCCCTCAAGTGGAACGTATGGATCTAGGAAGTATTAAACTAAAAACAAAAACAAGAATGCAGAACGAAGAAAGATTTTCCCAAGAGGGTGAGGAAACCTCATACGATCGAGGAGACTGAGGGGCTGCACCAGGCCAGCCTCTCGTCCCGGAGAACATGGCACCGCAAGATTTGGCCGGAGCATTAACAGGTCAGCATTCAGAGTGTGTAGCCAAAGTGAGTTCTTAGAATTGAAAATGGGTCGATAGCAGCGCCTTCAGACATTGTACACCAAGGGGCAGCCGGGAGATCTACGATTCTGTGAAGTCTGCTGCGAGGCTGCTACATCCTTAAAAGTTATGCAGCATTTTGCATTATCTGATTTTGATGTGATTTCTAGAAAGAGAAAGGTAAGTTAAAAATAGAAATTCCATTTTTCTGCATGTTTCCTCTTGCCTTCATCTGGAGTCCAAAAGCAACAGCCTGTTCTTCCCATTTACGGTAGCAGTGTTATTTTTATATAAAGTTTGAGACCATGTGAGCTGCCAAGGCACCTTCCAAGAAGGTAAACCCAAGAGTCCTGTCCGTCACACACCCCTCCTGACATTTTTTTTTTACTTAGGGGCTTGTCAGTTAACGGGGAGGGAGACGCACCGCGTGCCAGCCATGTGCAGTGTTGTTCCTTCATGCTGCTTGTGATAGACTTCAGGGGACATGTTTAGCATTCAACGAAAAATGAAATTTCCGGGGCCACTTCAGCAGGAAGACAGTGTCCCTGCTGCTACAGCAGCACTGAGCTTTAAGACATTGCCAACCAGCCCAGGCACAGAATGTGGCGACAAGGCGCACGACTTCCCAGGGGAGTAACTTCTGCAAGGGTCTAAAGTGCTGTGTGTTTATCTGCTACTCTCCCCAAGTCGCTATGACTCTCTTCCTATTGCTACCGTTGTGACCACTCTTGGTCTTTGTGGGAATTGCCACCCTCTCGGAAGATAGAGGTGTTCACCTCCTGGCAGGCAACCATCTCATCTCTGAGTTGCTGAAACTGCTAAGAAAACCACTGGGGAGTTTGAGCTTCTTGCTCGGAGGAGGCACAGCTGGGGACCCTGCCGAGTGCACGCTTCCACCATCTTCCTGAATCCCGTTGGTCCCATTCCCTACAACCTGGAGGAAATCTCAACGTGGTCAGAAGCCAGCTTTGTTTTTAAATTCACTTGAACGATCATTTGTGAGGGCCAAACGGCACCCGGGTCTATATTTCCAACTATTAGAGATAAGAACTTGGAAGCTTCTGGAACAAGTTAAGATGGAGACACATTGTATTCACACACACACACACACACACACACACACACACACACACACACACACACCCCATCAGGTCCTTAAGAGCCTGGAGGAGAAATGTTTTCAAGCTCTCCTGTCCTTAGAAATGTGTTAGACTATCCCCAGCAAAGCCCTAGGGAAGGACTCCTCGCTGGGACATTAACCAAAGTATTTGGAGAGCTCACTTTTCTGCTGGAAGTAGAAGAGCAGAGACAATGTTAATTGCAAGACAATGAGCGAAGAAGCTGGCTTTAACTTTCATGCTCTACCAGGGCAAGAGAGGGAGATAACAGGGAAAGCACAAAGGCCAATCCAGCACAGTCTCGGCTCCCCGGGGAGGAAGGTGAGCATCTTCCCGGCTCTGCTGTGGAGGCCCACGGCCAGCACAAGCTATTAAATAGCTCAAGTTAGTCAATGTGGGAGAAATTTTTAGACACACATGCCCAACCATATGTGCATGGCCAAGATTTAAAATAGAAAAGTGAGAGACTGTTGGATGACTGAGGATTTTTCCCTTGCCAGGAAGTCCTCCTTAAGGATTTCATAGCTTGCAAAAGAGAATTGCTTGCCAGACAAGCCAAGAAAAAGACACAGAAGATTGGGACCCGCTTCCTTAATGATGAAATGTCATGCTGCTATGTAAATCAACCTGAAGGAGAGAGGCAGGCATGATTAAGATGGCTTTGCAGAAGAAAGCGAGGTTCCTCACACGGCCTCCGCACCTGTCTTAACTCTGCACACCTCAGGGTGGGAGGTGCACAGAACGCAGTCCTATGGTGTTCACCCTGGGTAATGAAGGGTCAACACCCCCACAGGATTTCTGCGTTGTAAAGAAAGACAGGATATGGGGACACAATTCATGAGGAACCTGTTCCCTTATTGTTAAATTTGAGGGAGACCAAAGACAGGACTTGCTGGATTGCAGCGCGTTTCCTTACGTCCGTGGACTAAAACTATGGCAACACAAGACGGATCCCACTAGCCACCACTAGCCACATAAGCATCAGCTTTTTTTTTTGTCTGTTACATAAGTGATATGCAAGGAACACTGTGCCACCAAGTACACTGGCTTCAGTTCAGGCTGGGTTTCAGTTCTCGCTGCCTCTCCTTTGACCTTTGTACATAGGAAACAACATACCTGGAGCACTATGTTGAACAGAACACCTTAAGAAACACAGATAAAACCTACACTAGCCAGCAGATGGCTATGCAATTGCCTAATACTGAAGCCTTTGCATATTCTTGCTCTATTTTGGAAAGGCTGGTTTGGGTAGAGTATAAAAATAAATCTATGCTCTCACACTTTGAAATCTTTGATACTTCAGGGTTCTGGCTCATGGGTCATTTTTGACAATTTATGTGTTTCAGAAGAATTAAAACCATATCTTCCAGAAGTTCCATAACCCAGGAAACTTCCTCTTAAATTGTGCCATTAATTTGCAATTCACTCAGATTCCTATAATTTTATGACTAAAGGGGACTTTAGAATTGATTTAATCAAATTCTGTCATTTTACAGAAGAGAAAGGTGGGGCCCCAAAATGTTAAGTGAGTTATTACATTGCAAAGCTCCCTCTCAGGTAGTCAGGAAAAGCTTTCTGACCACCTGACTTCTAGTATATGCATACTACTGCATACTTAGTGTCATGCTACATAATTACTCCTCAATGTTTCTAAAAATAATACAGATCTCTCCACCAAAGCCAGTAGTTTTTTCAAATCTCAACCAACTAAAATAAGGGTGATTTCTGATAATCCAAGGAAAAATGAATCCCCTACCAGAAATAAACTAAAAAGATATATTAGTCCTGGTTAAAAATTAAAACAGGACTCTTGACTTGCATTATATGTCATAAACACACATTATTAATTCATGCCAGAAACAATCATATGATGAAGAAAGTATTATATGATTAAAGATGAAAAACCAGAGCACGTGTATCCTCCATAAATGTCTCCACACAAAAATTCATCCCACAGCCTCACGGCCAGGGTGCCGCTCATGTACCAGCCGCATTGTGATTCCCATCCTTTGTGTCAGCCTCAATTCGTCCATGGTGGTACTAACGGGCAGGCTTCTAGACACGCCACAAAACGGGCTGTCCCTCTCGCCCAATCCGATAGCAAGGCAACCATCCTGGCTTTGTACTCTTCCCCGCTCCCTCACCTTTCTTTTTCCGGTTCTTGCCTACTAGGTCCAGACAACGGACAGAGCAGAAAGAAGAAAAGTCAGAGTCTTGGCTTCCAGGTCCTACATCTGCACTATCAGTAGCCACGTGGCTTTGGGAGACGTCACGGTTTGGATCTGCAACGTCCCGCTGGCAGCCTCGGGTGTTTGGAGGCTGTGGATTACTCACAGATGCCATGTGCTGTCAGAAGACAACCTGGTCAGGAGGGGCGGATTGCTGGGCATGTGCCACATTACGGGCTGTGTTACTGGGTGTCTGGCCACCACAGAGGGCGTGGCCTGGAAGGGTACACACTCCTGTGCCAGCTTCTTCTTGAGGTCCTGATTTCTCCTCGGGATGCCATCACAGCCTTCTCCGCCACCCCTTCCTGCCACTGGCAGCTGCGAAAGAATGAGATGGACTGGGACCCCCTTAAACTGTGAGCTAAAATAACCCTTCGAGTTTGAAGCGTTGGGCAATGTGTCCCAGCAGGGACAGGGGACTACGGCAGGAGATCTGCTCGATCGCTCGATGCCCCAGTTTCCTACTCGGCAAACCAGAAGCACTGAAGGAGATGGATCTATTTGTTCCTTAAATCTGCAATATTATGGGAACTTCCTATAGTACAGAACTATTGCTCAACTCAGAATATCAGATATTAGGAATCCCTTGGTGGATGTGGTTTAAAATCCTAGTAATTGCAGTGCTAACAAATCCCGAGCCCCCAGTATATAATCAACTGTCAAGGGAAAGTACCTCGGTACCATATATTGCCCTGCGAGTCACTGGGACACACGAATGTCAAGTACTAGTGATGGCACTCGAATTACTGTTTGTACTCAGACAACTACTGCATGGGATTTACAAATATGCGAAAACACGTACATGGTGGTGGTAAGGATGGCAGTTCGGCAGGCAACAACTCACACCAGACTATTTTACTCGGGGTTTCAAAGTGTCTCACAAACCTGGGCTCACCTATCCTCTACCAGTGACACAGGGTACAGCTGGGGACAGAGGAAGGGAAGGATTGGAAAGCTCCCCACTTTGGAGAAGAGCAATACAGCTTCTAGTCATAGCAGGGACTTCCCCTGACACACATGAGGGACGACCTGGGAACGGGGACCCAGTTTCTGGGCTTGTAGCCTGCTGCTTAGAACACAACCTTCTCAGCTTTCCAATTTACAGTACGAAGTTTATGACATGACATTGCCTGGGACTTTAGGGTGGCGATTTCCTTTACAATTTTCTAAAATATTATTTGGAAGGAGGAGGATATTTATGCTTATGTACTAAGAGCTCTCCTGTCTGCCTACCCTCTTGGGATGAGAGTTTGTTTCACCGGAACAGAGTTGAGAATCTGAGCCACAGGGTGCTGTGAAAGCCGTAGGGTTTGTTTTTAATTTAAAGAGCAGCTCTGATTTGGCTTCATGTTTTAAACAGGCATTGTATAATACAAACCCTCTGAATTCACTCAGATGGGAACCAGTTATGCCATCCTAATACTGTCTAGAAACCGTATAGTTACTGTTTTCTTTTTCTTTCTTTGTTTTTTTTTCTTTTCTCTTGCCATACAAAATTAGTTCCTCGGATACCAAGATTCTAGAGGCTCATTGTCTTGCAAAATATTCAGGTGTCTCACAATGATCTACAATAATAAACCTCTAGTGCCACAGCAAAACACAAGATAAAAATGCGAAAAGCATGTATGCATATATACATAAAATGAAATATAGATGTGGAATGAGAAAGTGAATCACCAACAGGAATAAAGCGGAAGCGGGGGGGAGGCAGGAAGATCTCTTCCTCCCCAATCGTGTGGACTGAGGAATAAAGTGGACGCTCATTAAAGGACTTTCCTAGGACGCCAATTTGTTCTGTGATTAAGAGGCATCGGTTGAAGGAGACCGGTGAGGGAAATCAATATCCTTGTCTTCATTCTTAATTCTTCTTTAATGTCTGTGTCTCCACAGGGCAGCTGAATCAGAAATGCAGAGTAAATCTTTATCCACCAGGGGGCTGCAGTTCAGAGACAACAACAGCAAAAAAGGTAGTCTGGGGGAGAGAGATCAAGTTGGGACCCCGCTTTCTTTGTGCTCAGACACCCAACTTGCGTTCACGTGTTCTCATGTTTCTGACCCATATATGGAACAGGAGACCCCAGGCTGGTGTTGGCTGGCCACGTAGAAAGCCCTTCTTCAATCTCAAGCAGAACAGTGGAGCAAAGCACCGACCTGGTTTTGGTATCAAAGCACCCATCAGTGTTACTCTCCATAGACTCACCTTTGTCTACAACTCAAGCTTAGGGTAATTCTTACCTAGACCTCAGTGGGACCACCAGCTGGGACTCAGGATCTGCCTGCCTCGCTCCGGGTCTCCCAGGTCCAACCCCTCTGGTGCTGGTTCAGAGTAAGGGATGATTCTGCCCTCAAGGTTACGTATGCGATATGAACAGTGGGTCGTCCCAGGCGGGAGGAGTGACTACTGCCATCTAATGGGGAGAGGACAGGGGTGCTACATCTTGTAACATACAGGACAGAGTCTGACAACACAGAATTATCCAGCCGGGGGGTGTAAAGAATGCCAATTCTGAGAAATGCTGCTTGGTAGTAATGTGGAGAGCTTGATGCTTCCACTCAAATGACTGGTGACAGCTACGGAGCTCTGGATCCTTGGCTTGGAGTTCTTTTCACACTCTGAGATTTAAGGAATGTCTTACATAGAGCTAAGTGTATGGGTGTGCTTGCCATCCTGTGTTCTCAAAAAGAGTTGGAGGGGTTGACTCTGAGGACTGAGGAGAAATCCCTTGAGCTGGAAGGTGGAAAGAGGGTGCTTTTTTAAGTTTTGGTTTTTTGAAAAGTATTTTATTAGAAGTCTTCTATGCCAGTATTTTATATCACATGACACCAGCTCCTATGTACACATTAAAATCTGCTCATCTACTTTCTGGACACACAAACTACATTTCCCAGCCTCATTTACAGCTGGCTGGCCATGTGATTGAATCCTACCCAATGGAATGTGAGAGAATATAATGAAAGCATTTGTAGGCATGGTCCATGAACAAAAAAATTATCACATTATCCCTTATTGTGTCTCTTTCCCTGATTCCCCAATAAATACTGGGATTCTAGCAGAAAAATCCAATGAACAGGGGGTCCACCAGAGGCCGGGAGCCTGGATCCCTGAAGGGCCACACTGAAGACCACTTTTCAGCCAGCAACCTCCACATGGGACCGTATGTGAATAAAAATTAAATAAGTCACTGAGGGCTCTTATAGCACCTAACATTACATACTGTGAATAAAATAGGCATATGTTATTTAATTTAAATTTATTATTCAAGTATACATAATTGAATATTTGTTTATGCTGTGTGAGTATGTAAAATATGTTGCCATCAGATTTCTGTTTTAGGCCTTCTATAATGCCACTAAAATTTCTTTCACAAGTGGAAGTTGATCTCTATCACATTTCATCTTACAACACTCCCGTGGCTTCCCACTGCAACTGACAGAACATGTTAGGCGCCTCTGGTGATTTTCATGTCCGTTCCTCGCTCCAGAAGGGCATCATGTTTGAGAAAGCAGGTCAAGGAGTGTTGGTGGAAAGAAGAGCTCGCTAGCCACTACGAGGGTGAATGACCCGGATCCCCCTCTCCATGGCCTGAGAAGTCAGAGTGTAGGCTCAGAGAACATAACTTTTTCTCTGAGATTATTTACTTACTTATTTATTTAGGTCCTAGGTATTGAGCCCACCATTGCTTTCATACTTAACTACATCCATAGACTGTTTTTTGGTTTTGATTCTGAGATAGGGTCTTTCTAAGTCAGTAAGATGCCCCGGCTGGGCTTGAATGTACAACTCTTCCGCCTCAGCCTCCCAAAGTGCTGGGATTAGAGGCAAGCACTACCACAGCCAGCCTAAAACATTTAATACTTTTTCCACAGGTAGAAATCAGCCATTCTTAGTAGTGCTATGACACGAGAATGGCAAAACATCATTTCTTGGCACTGTCACTAAGAGAATGAAAATTGATGCAGAATCAATGAAGAAAGGAACCCAAAATACCCTACATGTTGACAGGCCACCAGTGATGGCCCGCGGGTGGGGATACAGCAAACAAGCATCCCTGGAACCAGCTGGAGCAGGCCAGGCTGGCACATGAGAGGTGCCTGCAAAATCATCACTTACAAATCTCTGCTGATAGGGCAATTTCTCTAAGAGCCCAGGCTTCCGAACTTGCACCAGGTGCTAACTGGCTGCAGATCAGTGTCTTGGCTAGCTCACAGGCAATTCCTTATACTCTCTGGCCGGAAGGCAAAACCAGGCAGCCACAGAGACAGAGGAAATGGAGTTCCACAGAGGACAGAGTGAGGTCTCTCACCATCATCCCTATAGACTTCCCTTCATGGAAACCTCTCCCTCTCCCTCCCTCTCTCTCTCTCTCTCTCTCTCTCCCCCTCCCCTGCTGTCTCTCTCCCCACTCCCCACCCCCAGAACTGTCATATTTATTAAACAAAGGAGAAGAACTGTTTTTTTTTTTCTCAGAAGTTTGCCTCAGCTTTGGGAACCCAGAATTAAAACATCCCCGGGGCTAAAACACCAGTCTGGCCAATCATGAACTTTCCATTCAAAAGTTTCAACCTGCTAGAGAAAGAAGTTCTTGCTTCAGAGACTCAAATGCACTGATTAAAAGTGAGCACCACAAACACACACTCCAATATCATCAAGAGCAAGTCAGAACCCACACCAGCCTTAAGAGGAAACTCAGTGGAGGAGAGTCAGAGTGGCCACTGAAACAAAAGCCCAGGCTCTGAATGCCAGCTCAGCAGGCAGCGCTCCCCTTTTCAATGGGACTTGGTCTTTGATGTGTGTTTTTTAAAGGCAACTTTCATGTGTGATGGAAGAAGGTGAGAGCAAGGTGGTAGCATTATGTGAAGACCAATGCTTCCAGATGCCCTTTGCCCTCCAACAGCACCAGGCAGACAAAGAAGAACCACATGGACGGGAGAAGCCTACCTGTTTTTAAAGAATATCTGTGCTAGAGGAATCTGAAAGGGTGACAAGGAGCATGCTCTTCACTGGCAGAAAAAAATTTGTTGGGGCCACTTAGACGGAAGAATTTGGCTTAAAATAAAAGTTCACAGGAAAGCTTCGGTTGGATCACAACCCAAATTAAAATTATTTGTGTCTGATTAGCTTATGATAAAATACTCCTGAGGTGGCCAGTCCCCAGCACATTTATTTTCATCTGCAGCAGAATGAAGCAGCAGCAGCAACAGGACCCAGACCCCACAGGAACCACACAGGCGTGTCTATATCTCCATGATATGCATGTCCTCAAAAGACCCGAGTGAAACTTTTACATGTAAGATGCCTGCTATTTTAAAAGCATGTCATAGATAAACCCAACTCTCTCTCTGTTCTGACTGGTCAGTGGAGCTTTTCATACTTCTAGATTTCTAGTACGGTTTTGCCAACACAAATGATGAGAACCTGTGGCTGGGGCAGTCTTACAGCAATCAGTTTCTTTTAGTCAGTTTACCTAAAAGGGCCATCAGAAGAAATGTACCCAGGGTCAAGGAGAAGGAAAAGCAACCGGGAGTTTTACCTGATATAGGGAGCCACATACGACGGGACACTGGTAATACTGAGGTGAGGGAGACAGGGAAGGGTGTTGGGAGAGGGTCACCTCCACGGGAACGAAAGGTCGAAACACCCGCTCAATGCCAAGAGCTTAGAAGGCACTACGGTGTTGTCAGTTCCGCTGGCACGAGGAAAGCGCAGTTAAAGAGCCCTCTCATGATCTCAGGGGCTCCAAAGCCAGAAGTTGACTGGGAGGAAGGGAGATGAAAGAGGAGACAGTAAGTGAGGAACAACAGTGGACAAGAGGAAAAGACGGAGGACGAGGCAGGTGACTTCAGCATATCATGGTCAATATCTCTGTTTTCTGTTGCTATAACAAAATACCTGAGGTTGAATAATTTATTAAAAAGTACAGGTTCATTTTGCATTATAGTTCCGGAAGCTTGAGAAGTCCAAAAATGAGACGCCAGTAGCCTCATAGCACCTGATGGTCACAGCACCTGATGGCGGCCTTCTTTCTACAACTGAAAGAACCACATGGGGAGACTGAGCAAGCACACTAGTGATCGCGTAGATCTCACTTCCTCTGCTGGGAAGGCCACAGATCCCATCAGAGGGCCGCACCCTCAAGTCTTCATCTGATTCTACTTATCTATCAAAGGCCCCACCTCGAAACTCTATCAGTTTGAGGATTACGCTTCTTACACATGAACTTTTGAGAAATACTTTCAAGCCACATTCACGCCATAGCAACTGGTGAAGATAAAAGGACACATGGTTGAACGCACAATTTTATTTTGTACTTTTTAAGGAATTAATGACATGAAAAATCATTAACAAAGTCTACAAATATGAATGTCTATACCCGTTGCTTGATATTTTCAACACAAAAAGCAACAAAGTGTGCCACCAATTGATGCAAATTAGCAACTGATAGTTGAAAAACAATTTATAATTTCTCTTCATTTTTATAATTTCATTAAGGTATTGTTAAGGAACACAAACTGGGGTGATCAGAAACTTTACAGATGTTTGCAACATGCCACCATCCTGCTGATGACAATAGCAACGTGCCCAGTAAGCCCCTACAGTGGCATCAGCACAATTCCATTACAGATACTCAGAATTCTTACTCTTGGAACGCAAAAACACGGCTCTTGCCCACGTACCCAGTCTCTCACTTGGCCCTACCAGTTCCCCAGAGGCCAATGGCAAATGAGTCCTCAAAGCCAGGCACCATATACAACCTCCCTCTCTGAGTCTCTCAGCAACTCCGGCTTTTCCTGTGGAATGCAGCTCGTCTCCTCTTTTACACAGCCATCCTTATTCTGTCTCTTGTAAAGAACTCTCTCCTGTTTCCTTGGCACTTCCTGTGAATATACTTCTACCCTCGCACCTTCCTATTCAACTGCTCCACCTTGGCCAGCCGCAGAGCAAGCGCTCAGGGAGCAGAAAGTAGGCCTTGCCTGTTATGTTAGTGAGATTCCGCCCACGCGATGTTGGAGAATAACAACCTAAAGAAGAAAAGGGTTGCTTTGATTCGTGGTTTTCAGAGGTTTCAGAGCATCTGTGTCAGCTAGCTCCGCTGCCTTTAGGCCTGTGATAAGGAAGAAATATCATGGCAGAAGGGAGTGGTGGCAGAAAGCCACCCACTTCATGGAAGCCAGATAGCAGAGAGGAAAAGGCCCAGGACTCTGGGCCTACATCCCTGACTCATTCTCTTCAACTAGGCCCAGATCTTAACTTTCCATCATCTGCCAGTAATACAGTCAAATTATGAATCCAACCGTGGGTTACTTTATTAATGAGGTCTAAGCACTCAGGATCTAATTACCTTTCGAAAGCCCCACCACTGAACACAGTTGTACTAGGAGACCAAACCTTGGACACGAGAGATTCCAGGGCCGTGTCATATTCAGACCACACATATGTGGGTCCACCAGTGGTCACGGAGCCAGTCATGCCACTCCTCACAGCTCGTCTCCACAGGGGAGTCAGCAGAATGCTCTTCCACGGCGACCTTTGCTATGCTGCTGCAGGCTCTATCCAGCCCATGGTGACTCGGTGTATGCTTTAGAAGCACCAAGTCCAGCTTTATGGCAGTTTTTACCCTCCGCTTTTCACATATTTTACAGGTTCTACTCTGAGAAAGCAGTGCTCAGTAGCACAGAAACCTGGCCACTGCACATATAAACAACACGTCTCCGTCAGCTTTAAGAAGGGTCATGCAAATCTGGGGAGAGAGCTTCGTGCAATTTGAGTAGGAACAACTGGGTAGAGCTTTGTTTCACGTGGAGCCCACGTGTATGGAACTGCCATCTGATATCTTAGTTTGGATTCCCCTGTAAGCAGTTGCTGAGATGGAATAAAATGTCCGAGAGATTCAGCAGAAGATAACGTCTGTGAAGGATGAAGAGGAAAGAGAGAGAGAAACCAGAGACCCTCCTAGAAGGAAAAGAAAAGAGGCGAGGTCCAAGGAGTCCCACCGAAATGCAGTTCCCGGGGGATCCACACAGCCAACAGGGCGTCTTTCTATTCCTTCTCACCAGTTTCTGTCCATTTCTTTCCTCAAACCTGTGATTGAAGTTTTAGATTCTTTATGACCTCCAGAAGCAGGCATGATGATCATCAAAGCCACCACTAAACATAGAAAGAATCTGTTTTATTTTTTAAGGAAATAGATATCCTGTTCTATCATAAGTCTAAATCTCGAGTCTTAAGAAGAACTCCAAGTGGGTTTACTGAGAAGTAAAAACCACTAATATCGACTGAGTGGTTACAGGTGTCAAGTTCTGTCTCAAGTCATCTGTCAGACTTACACTGAGTCATCACAATAATCCCCTCAAGTAGGCCTAAAATGGTCTCCATTTAAGCTAAAAAAAAAAAACAAGTTGAGATTGTTTAAATTTCCTGTTCCTCATCACAAAACTAGTAACCAGCAACAATAATTTAAAATCTGTCTATGCTCACACTACTACATTTAATGTGCCCTTCTAGACCAGGGTGCACATCCCCCAGGTGTGTTTTCCCTTTCCATCATCAGGAGCTACCAATGCCTTGTAATCTTAGAAGCAACATGCTGACAATGAGAGAGCTTCTGGGAACCAAGATCTTTGAACCACTGGGGCCCCACTTTCCCCGGCTGACTTGGAATGAACTTAGATCGTCTGTCTAATTGTTTTTCAGTCATTAAAATTGGGAAATACCTGTGTTGTAGACGTTATCCTTCCTGCCTGGCAAAGGCAGAAGATGCCTTGTAATAGGAATGTAAGGTAACAAGCTTAAAGTCAGAGGGATGATAAGGCAGAGGTAGGGATAAAGCCCAAGTCCACCTGATGAAGAAGCCTCTGTCCTTAGAACTGCATTGGGGAGTGAGGGGCAGTGAGAGGGAGAGAAGGGGAGTTTCAAAAGTCCCGGCAGAAGCCTCTCCAGTCTGATCATGGTCTTCAGTGAATGAGTGGAGATGGTTGTGCCCAGAGGTACTTAGCATTGAGGCTCAGAGTCAGGTGTCGATGAGGGGATGTGCATCTACAGCGATGAGGAATCCACGTACACAAAGGCTCAGGAAGCTGGTGTACAACAGAGAAGACATTAAGTGTTCTGTGGGTGCGATATGTTGTCACTGTCTTTAGAGAATCCTCAACAACATAGAGGTGGAAATAAAACGGGGGTCAAAGAAAAAGTTCACGAAGAGTGGGCCTTTGTGATCAGCCCAGGAGAAAGAAGAGTTCAATGTGTAAATGGATATCTAAGGATAGCTCACCAAAGCACTAGAGTTCCATACAGTGAGGCTCCCAGGAAAACGTGAATAGATCTCTCTGTCTGTTTGTCTATCTGGCTGGCTGTCACTCTTTCTGTCCCTGTCTCTCTCTTCTTGTTAAATCTGTCTCTCTCCTTGTTAAGTACCATCCTCTGGGTGAAGACTATTTAAATGCTCCAAGTGTTTGTATTAATTGAAAGCCAATGGTTTGAGAACAACAGGTCTTTAAAATACTGGACTCTCTTGGACTATTATGCTTTTTAGCCCTTCAGCCAGGGTCTTCAGAAAGTTCTCGTAGTATGTGGAATACTCCTTAAGAACTCTGAAATAACTAGGCCTCTTAGTGCTAAGAGCCCAGGGGTCCAGACCCATTCCTACCGCGATTCCTTGTCACACACAGCTTCTCCACAAAATCTTGTGGTACGGTAAGTAGAACATAATACTTTTTTTTTTTTTTTTTTGAGGACAAAGTGTGCGAACTACCCAAAAGTACATTGCCTACTCAGAGTACATTGTGCATTCTAAAAACATAGAAGTGCTCTTCTGCTTCCGTGAAGAAGGTAAAAGCAAGAAAGTGGATTAAATGGACAAACAACAGCCTACTTCATATTTGGATATTATATTGTCTTCAGTGAAGTGTTTCTAACGTTCCTGAGGCTTACGAATAATGAAAAGGGTATCCCCTCATTGAAATCTAAGTAAATACACTGTAATTGGTTTAGAGTGCCTTTAATACTAGTGTTCTCACATTTTAAAACTCTTTTTTCCAAGTTTCAATAGCACGTTCTTGAAAGATATATTCTCTAAGTAATTCTTTGTCCTCGGGAAGACACTCCAATCACTTTTCTAAACTGATGCTCTGGCATCCTTCCAAAACTGATTTAGAAGTTATGGCTCACACCCGTGTCTGCATCGTCTAACCTTGGCAAATTCCTGAGGCCCGTGAATAGGGTTGGCAGTTGGGATGGATGGCTATAAAAAGAGAGAGAGAGCTGCCTGTATCTAGCTCTATTTAGCAAATTCCACTTTCATGAAAATCCTAGAGAGTGGAGAATACACTGCCAAGATACCTACACGTTCTCAGTAACCTGTTGGACCATTCCATATGCCATATCACGATTCAAAAAGCTTGGATTTCTATCACATTTCCGAGTGTCCAAAACTACTTTCCAATTCATGATCTTCTTTGATTAATAGAATAATCCTGGAAAATGTACAGGCTAAATATTATGATCCCCACTTGACAGGTAAAGATGTTGTGGCCTGACAGAGAGTTACATATTATCCGAGTAGTTCATGGCTGAGCTGAGAGGAAACTCGGTTGCCCAGCAGCCCCCGGGGCTCCTGCCCACTGTGCCACTCTGCCTCTGGGAAGCCTTGACTGCAAATCATCAATTTCCAACCTGCTCCTAATAACGACTAGACTGCTCCTGGTTTGGGTATGCCGGGCCATCGAGGAGAGGCTGGTCACTGGAAGCCAGGCCTCCTCCAGGTAGACCTTGATTATCCTAATTATTGGCAGAAATACCAGTAGAGAAAAAAGCCTCTTTGTCCTCAGCAGCCTAGAATCCTAGTGCAGGCTTGCCTCATTCCGACTAGCACACACTTCCTCTCAGAGCGCTGCAGAGTTGGGCTTGCGTTGGGCATGGCAAGAGAAGCATCTGCAATGCTAAATTGGGCCCTGAGGCACGCACCCAGCTCCCTCAGAAGCCAGCACTGTTTAGAGGGAGTTCTTCCATGCACATCTCCCAGGACGGCTTTAGACAGCCTAGGAGTATACTTTATTTCCTTTAAAACAAGTAACCTAGAAAATGAAATAACGCATATTAGATTAAGCTCTGTCCCATTTGGCTAATTCAGAAGTTAATGGAAGGTCTCTTTCGGTCATTGGTATTGGCAGAGACACATTTAGTAAACTCTCATGGGAATCTCACACAGGTAGAGTAGCAGCTCCTACCCATAAATTAAGGATGGCGTTTAAAGGCAGCTTTTTCTTCCCCAGGAGGTGTCACCAGGTTTCTCTGGACACAGGCCCCTCTCACCAACCCCCCAAAGCAATACAAGGAGCAGCGGGAAGATGGGGGAAAGCGGACACGAGCGGCAAAGCGCAGAGGACACGGACAGCCCGACCCTGTCCATGATTATGACACGGGGTGGGAAGGGACGAGGTAAATCTACCCAACACCTCACAATGTCCCTTCTTGAATGTGTGCCATGCCCAGCACAGGGCCAGCCCATGCGGGAAATTTATAATGAATGCTGATTTTTAATTGTCCCGTGAAGTTCTTTGAGAACAGTAGAAGCAATAAAAAAGTCAAGTGTGATGATTCCTTGACTTTAACTCTAGTCCCTATATTCATGCAAACTACCCAGAATCAAATCATTTATTGAAAACAAACTTTATATAGTCTTTTCTGCGACCTTCCATGCTGTCATAGATTTGATGAAGTTATTCCACCCAGCTGTCACTTTTTCAGCATTGAGTCCTCTTTTGATAAAGTATAAAAAATTGCAATGATCTCCTTGCCTCCTGCCCACAGGCACTGTGAGCCTACACATTCTGAGGGGCCAACTAATAGCTGAATTACTTTATTTCATATTGTGTATCTTCATAGATACATAAGTGAAGGTCTGGACATCTTTATTAAATAATTTTCATTTTTATTATCAGTGCAGAGTTAGCATCCTAAAATGTATTAGGCAGTTTTAGGATTTTTACATTTAGGAAGATATGTGTAAGAATGGAGCTTTGTCCTGAAGAATGTGGGATTTGTATTATTTTATAAGTAATATTTTAATAGCTCCACGGACACTCTTGAAGCTTTATGTAGTTGCTTAGTCACTTAGCTTCATGTTTGACCACCATTTTAGTTGTGCTTTTATAATTACTCTCAATCTTGTTAATTCTTTTACCAAATATTTTAATTTCACTGAAGTTATCAAACTTACTAAGACAAAACTGCACAACTCTTTCCTAATTCTTTTCATCAATATATTCAAAAATGGAATACATTGTAGTGCTCCTTTTAAAACTGATAGGACTTTATTAATAAAATGATTAATGTTACATTAAAATATAACAAAATAAATACATGTCATGTTATTTAAAATACAAAATAAAATAAATGTTCTTACTATCTGGGATTCGCAAACCACGTTCTCTGCCTTTAGATTTCTTATGCTTTTATTTCTACTTTCATCTCTCTTGCTTCATCCCACATAGTTTAAGGTTTGCTTCATTTCTAGAGTTTCATTTTTAATTTATTTGGAGTTATCCTTTGCTTGTTTCTCCCAGGAAATGAAATATTTAAGGCTATTACTTCATCTCAAAATAGAGCATTGGCTGACTTCTGTAGGGTTTTCTATGCATTTTCATATTTATTGCATATTTTTAAATGTATACTGGTTATTTTTTCATATTCCTTGAACCATAATTTAGCTACAATGTCATGAAAAGATAAAATACAAGCTTTTAAAAATACTGTTTATTAGCCAAAGGAGACAATAAATTGACTTGGTGACTTTGATTCTAACTATGGTTCAAATGACTTGGATTCCAAATATGAACAGAGTTTTAACCATTCTTTGTTACATATTAGCACTTAACTTTTTAGGCAAGTAATTCTTAGTTCTTGGTATGTGCATGTTGTGACATATATTTCCTTGATTTCCACTGTAACTAAGTTAAAGTACATAGAAACTAAGAGATGAAACTCCAAAGAGACTGTCCTGTGGGTAATTAACTTGCTAAATTTCCCTATGAAAATAAGCAAAGAAAGATCGTAAAACGTTTCATCTTCTCTCCATACAGAAGGTTGCGGTTGGTAAAACGGAGGAACCCTGGGAAAGAGCAGCAGGAAGGAAGGGACCAGGAAAGCACCGCCCCTTCCGTGGCCAGTTGTCCTCCAACGACAGAGAAACTACTTCTTCGCAAACTGAGATCCCATGTGGTTTCCGTATCTCTTCCTTTGCTATTTCCTACCTCTCTTTTTCTTTCTCACTTCTTTCCTCCTTTTTCCTCTTATTCCCTAACCCTCCTCACGAACTCCTTGCTGTGGTTTGGACCTAGAATGTCCTCCACAAGCCTCCTGCACGTGGACATACTGGGATAACTGTGGGATGTGTATGGTTGGGATGTGGGGCCTGCTGGGAGGGACAGGTACTTGGGACCTGACCTGAAGGGATTGTGACAACTTCTCGAGGTTGGGGGACAGCCAGGGCAGAGCTTTCCAGTGAGAGTTATTGACGAGCGGCCCAGGAAGGGAGGAAGGGACTGCCATCCTGGGTATGGAGGTCCCACCTGGCAGCCTGAACTAAGGAAAGGCCGGATGAAGAAACACTGTTCTAGCTTTCCTAGCTTCTTCCTGGGAAAGCTCTGGCCACGCCCTGAGTCCCAGGCGTCAATTCCTGGCTCAGTTCACGTGGCCCCTGCTTCACCTGTTTTTTGTCTGCAATGGGGTGACCAGCTCTCCCCACGTGCTCCCATGACTGGCTGCCATGAATGGGCTGAGTAGGGCCTTCTGAAACCGTGAGCTCAATGAATCTCTCCTCCCTTAAATTGCGACTGTTGGGTCTTTTGCCCTAGCAACCACTAAGTCACTAAGACACCACTCCAATGAAAAAAAGACGATTTCCTTTTTTGGGTTTGGATTCTAATGGATATAAAAGAATTAGCTACCCACACATCTCTCACTCACAATCCACCACTGTTCTACTCAGAAATACTCTTTGTCACCCTTGAACAAATGGAGACTCTTCAGCATAAATTTCCCCATCTCAAGAGCCCAGTGACGATCCAACTGGAAAGCCAGTCGTTGTCATCCCAAGTCACTGACTGTTACAAAAAAGAAAAATTCACTACCAGCATTTCAATTGTTTTAAACTTGAAGAGAATAACGAAAACATGCCAGCAAAAGACAGCTGCTCAAATGCAAGGTGCCAGAAGGTCCGATGCTACGAGGCCCCAAATACCCACACCCGCAGGAGCGTCTGTGCCATCAAGGCAGAGGCTGGCGGGAATCCGGGAGCCGCCCACGGGCCGGGTTCCACCCCTCAACTGTGCCCAGACCAGCACCTTGCAGGACCACGTGGGAGTGGAGAGACACCCACGTTCCATCCACGGGTGGGAAGGGTCAGAGGGAGAAAACGGCTTTCCCCGGGTTTGCATACGGGTCTTCAGATTCCCTGACCCGCCCTCCCACAGCACCGCCCACCCTGGTGCTTCCGGGATCCCCCTCCTGAGGAGTGACCTGTGTATCACGCCCCCTGGCGCAGACGCATGTCTCAGCTCCGCACTTCCGGACAGCCTGGGCCTCTGGAGTGCACTCCCGCCTTGCTCCAAGGACGGAAGTTCAAAACATCCTTCCGGAAGAGGCCGTCTGTCCGCACAGAACCTTGGCCCCCTCTACCCTTGCCTCCGTGAACTCGGGCACTTGATCTGGGCACGCAACTCCAGCTAACATACCTTTGAACGTGCCCGTGGGCTGCTGGAGGGCAGCACTCGGGGCCTCTCAGAGTGTAGATACAAGAGGGTTTTTAGGCGTGATACCGCACATCTCAGGTGATGTTAGTTACTGAGAGCAACACTTGAAGAAAAAAGAGAATAGTGAGGGCGAGAAAAGCCAGAAGGATCAGGGGCAGTCACTGACTGCAACCGGCCAATTAGGCCCGTGAGCTGGGAATGCTGGGAATGTCAAGAACAAATACCCAAAGACGTGATGTTCCTGTAAGGAGTCAACTCCTTTCACTGCTGTCCACACAATATTTCCACTCAAATACCTCTATCTTTATTCCACAGAAACATATTGCCTAATGTCAACAAAAATTTCCTTCCAGGATGCTCCCAGGTAGCTAACGGTTTTCATTTGGTGAGTTGGATTTTGAGGATTTAATCTCAAACCTTTATTAGGATCTGAAATTTCCTTTCAAATGACTTTTTTCTATTATACTCTAAATTTTCCAATTTGGGGGCTGAAGGAATGGCTCAGCGGTTCAAGCTCTTGCCAAGCAAGCACTAAGTTATGTATGAAGTACCTGAGTTCGATTCCCCAGCACCACATAACCAGGGCATGGTGGCACACACCTATAATCCCAGCACTCAGGAGGCCGAAACAGGAGGATTGCTCCAAGTCCAAGACCAGCCTGGGCTCCATACTGAGTTTAGGACCTGCCTGGGTTGCAGAATGAGACCCTGTCTCAAAAATAAATAAATAAATAAATAAAATTTCCAACTTTATGTACACATTTTAATCATCATTTTGATGTTTTCATCATGTTTGGGGAATACATTTTTTACCGTTTTTTTTCCCATAAAGTAGTGACAGGCTTTTTAAATTTAAAAGTATCTACACTATGCATTAGTTATTTGTGGTATCCACTTTATTTTCTGTTTTCACCGAATGGAAAAGGGCAATTTTTCCCATTTCTGAAAAACTGCAATCAACACACAAGTAGAATCAAATGTATCCAAAATTTACATAACCCTTAGTCTGTCCTGTGTTTGCCTTTCCAACCTCCCCCAACCATCACGTTATTGTGAAATAAAACACATCTGTTTTGAAGCACTTCCGACCCTTCTCTCGTCCGTACTGCCCTTGGTGTCTGTGCGTAGTTGGTAGGACAATCCCTGGGAAGCACATCATCTGAAACTTACAATCTGTATATGCCACTGTGGTTATTTTGTTTTTTCCCTCATCCTCTTTGTCGATCCCTATTTCTAAAAGTCCTTATGCCTTCCAGCTGTCCAATTTTTTTTCTCATTTTTCTCCTAAAAACCGACTTGAAGCCGGAGGTCAATATCTCAGCCATCATTAATTCCACGCCCCCTTTCTTATCCGCTGGCTGGTCGTCTTTCTCTGAAGAATCACTTTGTTTCCTGATACATTTCTAAAAGACCTCCTCACTCCATTTAACCTCTTTTACTAGCAATGTCTCACTTCCCACTTTTGCGCTTCTTATCTTTTCTTTGCTAACTCGAAGTTGTTCTGTCTATTTCTATACAGTTTCTGCCTTCTTCCCTCCCCCGGCGATTGTCCTGTGACACACAAATGTTGAGCAGCCACTGAAGATGACAGACTGTATGTTTCCCAGACTCCCAGAGGCAGAAGAGTCCTGCCTCACTCGCCAGTTGTGCCCGGTTCCCTCACGTTGACAGCGCCGTGGAGGTAGCTGTGCTTTAAGTGCATTGACTCAGGCGACTTCACACCTATTTACCATCGCGAACCCTTAATCCATATTCCCATGGCACGCTCCATATTAGATTCCCCCCAGTGTGTTTCACAACAAAGAGTAGTGCTTTGTAGCGTCCTTACCAAGGGTCACATTTCTAAATAGGCAGTAGAAGAATGGAAATGATTTACTCTACTAGGGCCACATCATTTGCAAACTGTTAAGTGACAGGCTGGCAGACCTCAGGCCATGTCTCAGAGACCTCCCCACATTTCTTAAAAATAAGGTGCATCTTATTTTCAGCGCCTCCAGAGGGGCCCTTACTTCCGCGAGCGCACAGTACACACCAGCACATCACCACCTGGTAGTCTCTACCGCCCAAGCGAAGGTTCACGTGGCGTAATTCATCATCTCTGATTTTTCAGGGCCGGTGACAATGGTGACTCCCCTAATATCTGAATGAAATCCTTCATAAATATTTTGCTGAGTGATTGATATCTCCTCTAGTTATTTTTCTCACACCTCTTCCCCTCAGCATATAACAGATGGGATTCTATCATCAGGAGCAGATGTTGTGGCAAAAGTACCAGGAGCTCAGAAACACTCTTCCCAGCCCCATGTCTCCCGTTAGCTACCTCCGCTGTCCCTGCAAAGGACATAGCCTCTCTGGGCCTCCACTCCCACGTCTGTAAAGGGAAGACGAAGACACCCTTTTCCCAAACAGATAAGGAGGTCAGGGAAAAAGTCACAATTGTGTTTCTTAATACAGTCATTTTAAACTTGAATTTTAAAAATATCTCATTACTAATTTGTGCTAACTTTTCACAATCAAATTAAACATCATTTCTGCTTTATCCATCTCCTTTATCAGTGTTATGTTGATAGACAAACATACTTCCGGGAGGGTCTGTTGCATTTTTGAGTTTTTGAGAACCTCCTGGTAGTGAATTTGGAGGCAGTAAACAAAAGGATAATTGTAACCATTCCCACCTTCATCTTAAAACAAGTCTCCTTAGCCACAGCGCTTTTTGCTTTCACTTATATGAGTTAGGAGAGCGCCTGCGGGGTGGGGCAGGGCTCTAGCTCACTGTCCCACTGAGCCTCCCTCACTGAGGTAGGCTGGCGGGACCGCCTAGGACTCTGCAGAGTATTTTGGAAGCATGAAGCGGACACATGTAAGTCTTTTAAACCTTATGATAAGCAAACTCCTTTCAGTTCAACATATAAATATAAACACTACACCAAATCAGATGCTTATACATTTTTTAATCCCATCATAAAACATTTTGTTTTGACAGCTTGGTAATGTAAAGTAGAAACACCAACAGCCAAAGAATCAGCATCTTTGCCTGCTTTCTACCTGAAGGTCTAGTCCTTCCTGTACATAAATAGAGAGAAAAAAGTATGTTTATAGAAAGGGAAACACTGATTTACTAGAACTGATTGCTTCATAGTCTAATTACTTTTCAACTGGCTGTTCCAAATTAAGATGTCATTGATGGCTTTGGTGATATATTTCATTTTAAGCAAATTTATTCCATAATAGAGTACATCATAATGGAAAGCAGAGTTCTGACTCTTCCCTCCTCCTTGTAGCCTGATATCTTGACAAGTAAATTAAATTTAGCAGTTAAAATGCTTCCATTAGTAATTTTATTAAGTTAATTAAAGAATCTCTCTTTCTGAATTTTAACAACCTTCCTTTCAGAACAATGTTGATTTCTTTTTTTTTTCTTTTCTTAATTTCATGTATTTAGGAACTGTGATATATTGTAGGCCCAATCACCAACTCCACAGTGCTTCATTTCTGTGACTAAGATGCCAGTGAGCAAGTTAACTAAAGAGAAGAAGGAGCTCAAAGGTCTTTGGAATCAAGGGTCTTCTTTATAACAGAAAAAATCAGGTTTTGGTATCTTTTTAAAAGACAGAAAAAGAAGAGGAGAAGGGAAAAGAAAAAAATGAAAGAAACTCCCCTTACTCTGGAGACTACCAATGTTCTCATGAATGGCAGAACTGCTAACTCTGACCTCAACACCTAGTGGTATGTCACAAGTAGATGAAGTAAAGTTTAGTTTATCAAGTAGATGAAATAAAGTTTAGTTTATCAATGGAAAGAGAAAAAAGTCCAACTCCTTTTTTCTTACCCAATATATAAATAGTGTTCAGCAGGAGATCGGAGTTGGCAAAGTACATGTTAAATGGAATCTTGGGCCATTTCCAGAGAACGGCTTTTTAAAATAACCTGAATATTTGTAAAAGATTTGAGATGAGAAAGAGTTGTCACGTGGCCCACTGCCTGCTTCTTTAGTTTTCCTAAACTCAAGAATTACATAAAATATTTTCAGAGTTAGAAAGGACTGTAGAAGAAGTTATTGTCCTCTCATGTTAAAGACAAGGAAACTGAGGCTAGAGATCACCAAGGCCAGAATAACCAGTAGCGGTGCAGCAGCTGTCACAGGATCGCTAGTGCCATTGACCTCGCTGCTGTGAGGCGTTGCGTGTGTTATCTCATTCCAAAGCCCCACAAGAGAGATTCTTCTACTATTCCTGCTTTACAGGGCTTCAAACTGGTGACCAAATGCTTCCTAACCTATGCAGTCAGGTGACTCCCTGATTTTATGTTCATAAGTAGTAGATATCATTGTGTCAGATGAACAACTTGGGGTTGTACAACTAGTTGATTGTTTCTCCAAAGTTAATGCCCAGGACAACACTTTCTTAAATCTGTACTTTATAATTTAGGCCACATGAAGAAAGGAGAGAAAAAAAAAAACAGTGGACAAGCATAGGCTAGGTTATAAAAGGGCACTACAATTTCTCTTTAAAAAGGGTTCACTGATAGGGTGCACTATGGGGTATCTGCTTTGTGTGTGAAGGCTTAGCAGATGATGTATTCGGATTTAAGCCAACATTTCACTTAAAACTGAAGGACTCTGACCTCTTTTTAAAATTTGAAAACATTTTGTTATGGCAAAGACACACTGCCTCTCACCCTCCTCAGAATCCCGCCCTCAACTTGATCACACTTGTCTCATCGTCCTGGAAATCCTCTTTTGTGTCTTTGTGAGGATTCCTTCTAAAATAAATTTTAAAGTTCTTTCCCCACTTTCTAGGTATGTATATATGTAACACATAATGTTTATGTTGAACTTGAGTATTTTGTGCACATATATGTCATGGTAAAATTGCAAATCCTTCCCGTCTCCCTTTCTGGCCCTCCCATGCCCACCTTTTCCCCCAGCAGTTCCCTTTATTCCCCCTGTTTAGTTCTATGCAATGACTGTGATCTGAGTTTCTCAGGATTCTGAGAAGCTTCATTAAGGACATAAAGAACCAAGACGACAGCTCATGGCAGTTATTTCTCTCATTTCCTGATTCCTGTAACTGTGCATGACTCAACCCAGGTGCACACGCTCAACACGCTGTCTCCTCCATCTGCCCCCGAATCGCGCCATCTCCGGACTGCTCATCCACACCTCGTGGGCTGCAGTCACCTCCGTACACTCACATACCAACTGCCCACCCGCTTGCCTGCCCTATTAACCAGGAAGACTGCAGGCCTTTCGTTCTTGTATTCCAAGATCACTGCTTTCCAACCTAGAGAGAACAAGTAATTACAGCTTCTGCTCCTAGTATCCTTGCTCCATTCTTCAGATACGTTCTACAGAAGCCCAAGGCACGAATCTGGTAGCCCACAGGCCCTTCAACACTCCCCAGCAAGACAGAGTGGCGAAAGCTACAACGCTGTTCAGTGAATGAGAAGAGAGGAAAGACAGAGACCCGTGAGTGAGTGAGTGTGTGTGTGTGTGTGTGTGTGTGTGTTCTCATGTGTTCCTCATTTACCCTCTTTTTACACTGGATAAAGCTAAAATAGTGGGTACCTGCCCCAGATGATCATTGTATTCTCTGGGAAACTTACCCCATTCTCTTTATTTTTTTCTTCTACTATCAAGTTAAATCAGGTATAAGAGCTGAGTCTCAACTGCTGCTTACTGCCTACTTGACCCCTTGTCATCTGGAGAACTGCTTTCCAAGGTGGTACACCGACATTTCTGAAGCATAAGATATTGTCAAATCTCCCCACACGTGTCTTTGTGACAGACGATTCCTTTCCTAAATAAGCCTACTCCTCTAAAATGATGTTTCTAGGAAACGTTAATAGCTAGGTAAAACAAAGGCCAAAAGAGCCTGGATCATCTAGTGTTTTTTTGATGATCAAAAAAAGTTCTCTATCCTCTAAATCTTGCCTGATAAAAAATAGTATCTTCACCCTGAAGGACTATTTTCTATGTACCCACCATAAAGCAACAGATTTTCATTCAAAATTTACCTCTTCCCTGACATCCTCTCATTCATATCACAACTACGGTTTAGTGAGGATCTTTTTCAACAGTTACTTTGAGGGGCTTGTTGTTTTAATACAGTAATTCAAGTCCAGTCATGAAATCTGTTTCATATGTGTAATCATTTTCAGCTCCTGGAAGAACCCCACACTGGTGAGTCCCCTTAGCGACACAGAAGAAGAAGAAAACACAGCCTACATTCACGCAACCTGGATTTACGGGAGATGAGAAGATAACAGCAGGGGAAGGACTGGCACAGACGAACACCACCCCTGCCTCCACCCCGGACCCTCTGGCCCAGCATCCCACCTGGGCAGTGAGCAATTCCATGTATAGATTCACAAAAGAGCCATCTGGACGGCAACGGTCTGTGGCAAAGTCCCTATTATTTGTCACATGGAGTAAAGAATGCAAATTTTTTAAATTAAATACCCAAGAAAGATGTACAGAGTCTGATGCAGGAAGAAAGGCACCGGGCACAGTGGCGAACCATCCAATAAGCTTCTTCTTACTTGTCCTTCACCCTGGAGGCATCTGAAGAGGCCTGAATATCTGGCTTAAAGTGAGTGATGCTACTTGAAATGAAAAGCAAGGAGATTGCAAATCACTCTTCTGCACAAGCCTGGAATAAGCTATGGCACAGCTGATGGGCAGATTCAGGTATTTAAGTTAGTGTGATTTCCAAGCAACGATTTCTAAGCTCTACGCCGTCACTGACCTCCATCACGCATCTGGACATGTTTAGGAAGTCATTGGCAATAGAGGGAAATGCACGGGGAAGAATGCCGAAGTCATTGTCCAACAGCATCGCCGTATTACTGAAAAAAGAAGCCGCTTTACCGCTATCAGCAGTGCAGCCCCGTTTCACAGCCAACGTCTACTTTGTGATCTCAGTCCATTCAAGCAGAGGGCCTTTCTAATTCGAGAATCCAGTTTGGGTTTGGCTGGAAGAAACCACTTGAGGTGGGTTGTGTGATATGTGTGGTCAGACAAGGCCAAGGCCCGTGAAAAGACCTGGTAAAATAACTGGACTATATTTTTGTCTTTTCCACTTCTTCCTAAACACATAAACATCAAGAAGAAGGTGGAACCACCGCAAATAGTTTTTCTTTATAATCTGATTGGGCAAAGAGCAAAAGCAAAGCACCCAATCAGCAGCCTTTTAGTTTAGACATAATTAATTGTACAATGAAATGTACAATTGTATGTTTAATTAAACAGCTAAATGCCTTCCATAAAAGAAGACAACCTCAACTGTACACTGGTGCTCCATGGTATGCCGGCATTTACAGTTTGTGCGCCAAGGCCCACGATACTTACTTCTACCAAGATCAAAAGTAGACGCTATTTTGTCTGGCAGGTACTCCTCAAGGATCTCACTGCCCTTTAAACCAAGTATGGACACTTCCCCTCTTCCTGCATCTTGTTAGAGAGAAAAAACAACACTATGGACACTACCATGATGTTCTTTGTGACCACGAGAGCAGTTCGTGTCTCTGATGCCTGCTCCCTTGCTCAGTGCCGTTGTTTCTGGGGCCCCCACTTCCCCGGCATCGGAGATCAATTCTAGGCCGTCATTCATACATGTCTCTACAGTGTTCTACACAGGCCAGGCAGGGCCACTGCCTTTTGAGCAAGTGGTAACAAAACAATATTGGTAAGAATACACATTGATATTAGCCATCAGAGGGAGCACAGAAATTGGCATCCTAGGCATTGCCAGTGCTCACAACCTGGCGATGACCCTTTTCACATTCCACTTAAATGTACAGCGACCCGAATGTCCATCTGTCGGTCTATGAGATACCTGAAGGTGGCCGTCTTCTTACTCATCTTTAAATCACTATAGCATTTGCCAGGATATTTGCCACATTAGACTTAAATAGTGGAAATAACAGAACGAATGTGTGAGTAGATGGAGGAAGCAGATAATATTTTAATGAAAGCAACGTTACTGGTGCTTCAGTCACCCTGTGCCGAGATCTGTCCGGAGGAGTTTTTAGATGGGGAAGCTTGGCTGGCAATTCTTGCAGGGCATGTGGGCTGTGTGTCGGTTGGAGACATCTCCCCAAGAAAGCAGATTTCGACCCTTCAAGAAGTTAAAAGGGATGATGAGCTTGTGACAGTTCGAAAAGCCAACATACGGTCGGTGGCCAGATTGTGGTTCTGGACTCGGAGGCTTCCATTTGGAAGACAGACAAGCATTTGAAATGTGGGTCTAATGAAAGTGTCAATAGCAATCCCGTTACTGAAGGAGCTGTAAAGCCCTGCTTAATGAACTAGGCAGGGACACAAAAACACAATGGCCCGAAATGCACTGTATGAGAAAATGATAATTAGCCCAGATTTCATGTACAAGATAAAACGCGCAGGAATGATATTACCACTGAGCAATCTTATGGCCCTTCGGGGGACTGTTCTGCTAACAGGGGTTGGCTCGGCTGTTCCTGGCCTCCTTGTACGAGAGGAGACGCCCGGCACAATCGCGGCTGTGAGCTCAGGAGTGAACGTCAGACGGGGAAGTTCCTATTACACGTGCTGAGAAACACTCATGTCAAGAGAAGGCTGGACACACTAAAGAGCCACTTTTTTTCTGGGGACTTTGTGTAAGACACCTGCTTTCTACTCCTCGACACCCTATAAAACAACGGCTATCATGCGCAGGCGCTACAGCTAGCAGATGGACTTTGTCTTCCGTAGAAGTCAGCATCGTTCAATACCTTGCAGCATCGCCAGGGTGAGGCTCCCAAACAATCTTTGAGAGAGAAGTAAACTAATATACTATTTAAAGTGCTAAATTATGGAGATTATTAAGGTGTAAAGTAATTAAGACCAGGAACTCAGTCTGGCCCTGGGTGAAGGTTGGCTTCGCAAAGACGGGGTAGAAGTTCATTCATTCACAACATTCTTGCATGACCCACAAAGGAAGAAAGTTGGGTAGACAGCAAACAGGTGGGAGGAGAAAGGTGAAGGATCCTGAGAGATGCAACCGACAGTGTTCGCCTTTTGAAGATACAAAGGTCAAAAGTGCCATGCAATGGTGAGTAGGGGGAAGCAACATGTAAGAAACTGGTCTTCATTTCCAGTAGGCACTGGGCACCCAGAATACCCGTGGCTACTGGAAGGGGAGAAAGGGGGCCCACGTTGCCAAGATAACCTAAAGGGAAAAGCTGGGTAAGCTAACACCTCCACCCAGGAAAAGAGAATGTCTGCTTGTAAATTATTCCACTTAATTTCCCAGGTCATGATTGCCTTTCTTTGCAAAGCAGTTTAACGAATGAATGAAATATTTCAAAACTGCTATGAGATATTAAAGATGAGTCACT
Source organism: Ctenodactylus gundi (assembly GCA_004027205.1). Classification (NCBI taxonomy): domain Eukaryota; kingdom Metazoa; phylum Chordata; class Mammalia; order Rodentia; family Ctenodactylidae; genus Ctenodactylus; species Ctenodactylus gundi. Next base: position 119,880 of record PVKB01002771.1, on the reverse strand, counting down.
CTCAAAGAGTGGTTTTGTTTCCTGTGTTTTGGATAATGCATTTGAGAATGTCGTTTCTAGCCTCACCCATTACCCCATTGTGAAATTAAATTGAATGACTCTGTTCTTAGAATGATCACTCATTCAAATGCATTCAATAAATAAAGCCTGAACACAATGAGGCACTTTTCCCAGAGCATCACGAAGAGCTGGGGACTGGTATCTTTCACTGTATAAAGCTGACATCAAAGTAAATAAAGCATTCACCCACACCGACTGAATAATACATACTGATTTATTGTTTACCAAGCCTTAAATGTACATTATCTTATTTGAGCCCCACAGGAACCTCATCCTAAAGATGTTGTTGACTTATAATCCCCGTTTAACATAGAACCTAGAGCTCAGAGTGGTCAGTGAATTGCCTGAAGTCACACAGTAATCCAGAAGGTATGTTAAATCTCCTCTGTCTCCTACCCCTCCAGATGGAGAAAGCACATCGTTCTAAAGTACAAAATGACACAATGAGCAGAACAATGACCACAACCCAGCAGAAATATTTACTTCTTTTTCATCCAAATCCACCTCCTGGTGACTTTCATGAATACTGAGGACTTTGTTTGATACTTTCAACAATTCTGTGTGTTCTTCCCGGGACAAAAGGTCATTCAGATATGATCCCCGTTCAGAGTTATGGAAATATATGCAGCCTAAAAGAATATGGGCCAGATGCTGAGTAAAAATATCCGTGTAATTCCCAGTGCCATTTACTCTTGCTGCCGCAAATCCTTTTGGAAATTAGATGGGTTACAAAGCACTGAAAAATATAAAAACGTAAACTCTTGCCCTAAATTCAATTATCATATATCAGAGGGGGTCATAAGTGTAGTAGGTTAGAGAGCTAATAAAACTCGACTAAAATAGGTATGGTGTGCAAGTCAGGCAGAGGGGAGAGAGGGACAGAGAGAGGGAAGTAGAGAGGGAGAGAGAGAGAAGACTATTTTTAATCTTTTAAATTTACATGTCAGAACATACTGAAAAGTATCTGCAAAACAACAGGAAAGAGTTTTTGCCAAATCAGCACCCTTTTACCCTCTAGCCTTAATCAGACAGAAGCTGGTAAGAAGAATAATTAGGAGACAAGAGATCAACTTATCTTAAGTCAATCTGAGGTCAGAACTGTGCGGAGCAGTGTCTAAGAATAGAAAAAAAAATAGGACACGAGAAGCCTTGTCTTCATGGAGAGAATGTGAGGAGAAAACAGGGCCAGCTCCGACTCCTACGTTTTACCGCAAGCCTCACCCCTGGGAGCCAGCGAGGCCAGGGCTCTCCTCTCTCCTCTCCAGCCTCTGATGCTTCCATCTTCCGCCCGGCTGCAGAGCCATCTCTACAGAGAGCCCCACAGCCAGCCACCAGCTGGGCTCCCAGGTCTGGCTGCCGAGATTAGTTGGTGTCGCAGGATCATTTTCCTCAATATGTTTAATTCCTTCCTGTCCCTAAATGATGATATACCTAGTAGTTACCTTTGTGAGTAGCTTCAGTGTTCAAAACAAAACACAAGCCAAAACCCCAGGTTCTTTAGAATCCTATTCTGTGACGCATAGCATGGGGGAGGGGGGGCATAGTTATGGCGTGTGTCACAAATGACAATGGACTCGAATGGCACACATTACAAGCCACACTCCTAAGAACTTATCCATATAATCAGATCACCCAAACAAATCACCCAAACTACCAACGAGTCTTCATTCTGCCCTGTAGAAACAAAAGACGGAAGTTATGATTCCAGGGCTTATTTTTCAAAAGGAAAGGTGAATTGTGAACTAAGGTTAATAACCCAGTATTTATAGGTATCAGGAAATACAGTTCCAGCAATATTTCTCCATACTTCCAAATTTGATTTAAAATACCAAAACTGTCTTTGCTCCTGACGCAGGCTTACAACAGCTTGAAGTCTTTATGCCATTTTTGGTGTTAGAACCAGGGGCTTCAGGAATGAAATTACACGTACAAAACATAAGACCTTTGCTGTTGGTTGAAACTTGGCTTGATGGCTGTATGCAATTAAATAATTAGGGAAAAACACATTTATATGAGAAGCAAATGCTACTTTCAGATCCTAATTTTCATCGTATGCAGTAAGCAAGTTTGATCTCTGTATTTACTCTAAACTATGGTACACAACCCATAAATCCCTTCTCCAAGCACAGCCTGTTTTTTTTTTTTTCCCACAAAGGTAAAAGAAATTAGAGACTTCTGCGGTGCTCCCTCTCCTCCAACAATCTCTGCCCCTACAAAGCTATGTGGGGCTACTGGCTGTCCTCTACTTCCTAGGCCTTGCTGTACGCCACTGAGCCAGTAGAGCCACGTTGAAAGAGGAATGCTGGGACTGAGCGGAAGGAGGGCGGGCTCTGCTGGTGACAGGCATCACACACATGGCCACAAATGACAAACATCCTGCACACGCTCCGTGATCATCTTATTAGATGCAAAGCCAATTGCAAGGCACAATCGAGGACGAACATCGCGACGTACCCTTGAAAACGAGCCCAGGTTTCTCAAGCTTCTTCTCTGGCCCTCTGCCAACACTCTAGCAGGTAGAGCACATTTCTACTTTCTCTTCTCAGCTAGGAAATTACGTAGTAGGTTTTGGAGCCAGTTTTTCAAGTGCTTGGACTGCTTGAATGGTAGAGCTATGTAAACAGTGGGGAAAGGTCTCCACAATTCCAAAGCAGCATGTGTGTATGGAATGCACATCAGAGCCTCGTCTTCTGAGCCTACAGCTACAAACAGAAGAGCCAAGGCGGCTCTCAAGTCCAGTAGAAACCGATGAGCAGTGCAGCTACGATGTCACTCACTCACACGCCATGTTCACGTTCTCCCCAGCTGCACACTACCCCCACCGAGGCCCTGGCCCTGGCCCCCTAGGGATCTCTCCGTTGCTCACCATCTCCCTACCCCGAGTCTAGCACAGAGTCTAGCACGTTATCAATTAATATTTGCAAAGTGCATTGTGAGTGAATATAACATAGATGTTTATTTATTGCCCTGAAGTAAAAAAGCATAGTTTATGAGTTTTGTGAATGCACAAAATAAAAATTAAAATAGTAGTTGCCAGTTAAGAAGCGTATTACCACGTGTTAGACGTTGCGGTAGGAGTTTAAATTACACGGGTCTAATTTTAACATTCAAGACAATAATAGAAAGTGTGTATTATTCTGTTTTATAGATGAAGAACCAGAGCCTCAGGTAAACTTACTTTCCTAAAACTCACTAGTAACTGGCAACACTCCACGGGCCCCTTTCCTTCACCCTTATATTCTGCTTAGCTATGGCACTCAACTTCAAAAGTTTTGAAACCTTCTCTTACTACAAGTCCCTACAAACCTACACTAAATGCGGAAAGAAAGTGTAACAACTCTACCAATCATTGAGCCCTTGGAACTTCACGTTCAAGTTTTCCATGCACCTGAGTTGCATAAACAGTTCTTAGAACCACTCGGACGACCCAAATGAACTTTGTGATAGTTCAGCAAAGAGAATGGTTTGGTGGGTCAAGTCATACAAATAATGCTGGCCTGAAATAAACCAAGGTAAAAAAATTAATCTAGAATTTTTCATCTGAACAGACTTTGAAGCAATTCTTCCCCATATGTGTAAACATAAACACAAATACATATATACAATGTTAGCACTAGAAATGCAGAGGTCACCACCATCGTGTCCATTTCAGCTGCTACCATTATGGTTGATAATTATTATTTTCATCATTATTTCAGCTAAGACATATTGAGAGCTTGCAGTCCATTAAGCTTTGTGTTAAGTGCTCTACAGGTATTTTTCATTCCATCTTCTACTCCACAAGTTAAGCATTAATTATTACTCCCACTTTGCACATGAAGAATTGGAATCTCAACAAGGTCAGAAATATGACTACAGCCAAAAAAAGTGGTGATGGAACCAGACATAAATACTAGGCCTGTCTCACCCGCTAGCCATGCAGCAAGGCAGCCGCCTGTGTGAAACCATTCTGCCTGTGACCATGCAGTTCTGTTTTCTAACATGCTTTAAGTTTATTGTACCTCAGGTCTATTGCCAACACAGAGGGGGAACAGGAAGCAGTCAGTAAAGAGGGCCTCACTCTGCTTCAGAGAAATGGAAGTGTTGAAATTCTGCAAGTGTGCACACTAAAATTCAGTCGGTTCCCTTTTTCATAAATTAGAAATATTAAGATTTTTGCTTTTTAATGCATCACAAAGATAAGTTTGCTGTGAAAATACGTTGTAGTGTTTGTTAATGATGAACTCTTTTTTTTTTTTTTTTTGATACAGGGTCTCACTCTGTAGCCCAGGCTGGTCCTGAACTCACTATGGAGCTCAGGCTGGCCTTGAACTCATGGCAATCCTCCTGCTTCAGCCTCCAGAGTGCTGAGATTACAGGCATGTGCTGCTATGTCTGGCTTGTGTGGTGCTGTGGAATCAAACTTGGGTACTTAGCTCTTGACTTAACACTTGCTAGGCAAGTGCTTTAACCGCTGAGCCATTCCTCCAGCCCCTACGAGAGCCTCTTAGACAAAGAACATAACACACGCTGTCCACTCGAGAGCTAGTTTTGGGCACTTCCATGGAGAAATTCTAGTTATAACTGCTAGGCTTCTCCTTGTACAGAGACCATGGCCACAATGGAATATTTACCTGGCAGCACTTTGAACACACAGCTGCTGAGTCTGGATGAAACCTGAAAATGTAAGGGATTGTCATTCATGGAGTAGAAGATCAAGGATAAAGCTAAATGACCTTTGAGAGCACTTTAGAATTATATTTTCTGTATTGAGGTCATGTCTCGGTCTAAAATTCAGAATGATATTCATTTTGTATGAATAGGTTTTCTTCTCAAATCATTATGAAGGAAATTATTAGTGTATGAAAATACGGTATAAAAGGAAAAGGTTCACTTGGGTGCTTTGGGTCACACATGTTTTTAGAAAGCTACAAGAATTAGGGGAAGTCACTTAAATTCTCCAAGTATCAATTTTCCTATTGTTCAACAGAAGGCTGGAACTAACATAACTTGGAATTTCTATGGAACCAGAAATCTATGGTGATGGGAACCCACCTAGAGTGGGCAGTTACACAGGTACTTACCCTGCCAACAGCAGAGGGCATCTCAGTAAAGAAACGATTGGACAATGAGACCAAATTATAAACAGCTCCAGTTGGCCAACACTTATAAGAGAGTAACAAGATTTTTCAACTTGATGCAGCAACGCTTTTCTCATTGTCCTGAAACACAGGTATCAAGGAAACAGGAAGCAAAAAGTCTGTGTACGCACTCCCGACGCTGATAACGTCTCCGTTTGACATTCTAGAATAACAACGTCTCCAGCAGCAGCTAAGATACGCACGTTTCAGAACTGAGAAAGTTTTAAAATCGCCTTTTAAGCAATGTGGCCACAGAAGACTCTTAATAATTGATTATAATTGATTTTAACCTTGTCCTAACCTGGGCAAACTGGCAAAGTCAACCATCTTTGTCCAGATGGGGTAAGAGAAAAGAGCCGCTAGCCCGCATCTTTAAAAGCTCCAGACATGAGCAGAAGATAAAATATTTAGTCTGCCGAAGCCTTGACCTCCCAATTCCAGCCAGTTCTGAACTGGAATTGATTTCCGACAAGGCATCTGGGACATGATTACAACAAAACGCACTAAAGCCGGGCAGCCTTCATTTTAACATCCCAGCAGCTTAACCTGTTAATAACAGCAATTGTTTTAGGTACAATACCGATTTCTGCAGCTGATGCAAGAAATGGGTAACTGCAGCACAATCACCGGGCAGGGCAAGGAAAGGAGTGGGGAGACGCAGCTGGCTGCAGGGGGCGTCCTAGCAGGGTATCCCAGGAAACCTGTTTTCAGGGACCAAGGAGATCAGCTCAAAAATCAAATTCCCAACAAGAGAAAAACAGAAGCACTGAATGACGTGAGATTGGGAGTCGTGTTCCTGTCCCGCCAGTGAGAGCTGAACTACCCTGGGCCACTCACTTCGTATCTCTGTGCCCGAGTTGCTTCGCTTGAAGGAATTTTGCTCAGTAAAAGGCGCTTGTGAACCACAAGTCGGAATCCACATATGCTTTTTAATTTTCCATTTATATTTTAAAAGAAAAAATTAATTTTAAATCCCATTGAATTTAATAAATCAAAAAAGTATTGTTCCAGCATGTAGCCAATACAAAATGGATAATATCGTATTTTACACTCATTTTCTACCCTAAGACTTTGAAAGCTGTCATATATTTTATGCTCGTGATGTATTTCAACTCAGAGTATTCATATCCCAAGCACTAAGCAGTGGCGACCACGGTGAAAAGCGCACGAGTTTCATAAAGGTGCAGGTTTGGCTCGTTGTCCCCGGCACTGCCTCTCACTCTCTAACTGTAGAGTCGTGAGGATTCCAAGCGTTGCTTCCACTGCCTCTCAGTGTCAACAGCTGCAGGTTCAAAGTATGGATCAGACTGCTGATGTGTGAGATACGGGTGTTAGGACGCTTGCATGTACAGCCTGAGTTCACGCGCAGCTCTCAGTCAGGTCTGGGCTGATGCGTGGCCATGGCCTGAAACCCTACCCTTGGTCAGTTACATTGGACCACTTCATCATAAGTGGGTAGGGTAAGTGAACGGAGTACATGCGTGTGTACATTTTCCCATTACAGCCCAGAATGTTCCCTTACATGAAATGCTAAGTCATATCCCCTTTTCATGAGCATACCATATGTGAACCACTCACCTATTTCACAAATGGGAAGCTGAGCCTCAAAGAAACTAATCAGCTTGCCCAATGACAGACTTCTAGAAACACATACGCACGGAGCGGAAGTTAGTCCTTTCAGACCTCAAGGCCATCTCTGGACTACCAGGAAGTGTCACTTGACCAGAAAAATGACATCGTTTGCTCTCCTATCTCACTCCTACAAAGATTCCTCAAGCTCAAAAGATAGCAAGGAGGGGAAGTCCCCTTCCTGTGAAACCCAGAAAGTCTCTGACCACAAAGGCAGAAACGGACAGCAGGTGATTACGTGTTAATAAATACACTCTCCCCTTTCTTCCAGTCATATATATCTACAAGAGGGAATGAAAGAATTCAGGAATAAAGAGGGAAGGGAAAGCAGGCAGGCAGGAAGAAAGGTTCTCGCCAAGCACTATGATGTGCCCACAGCGCCGCGAAGCTCTGCCCGGTGAGTCATTGTGATATTTTTCTCCCTTCAGTATGAGCTGCACACCATGAGTCAAATTCAGATATACAAATTGCGCCTTTTGGTAAATAAATATTTAATTTTTGGTAAATTGTGGAGGGACCCTCCTTTCACACTGAATATATCCATGCTTAGAGAGCCATTCTCAAGTGCAGACTTCAGCCATCTATCTCCTTGTCAACAGGCAGAGGACAAAGTTTAATTACTTATATTTGATCTATTGACAATAATTTGATATAAAAGATTTTTTGCTAGTTTTCCCTTCATTGGGAGATGGGTTGGCACGAGACATAGGGCTAGGTGAATGGCTTTCTTCTGTAATGCATTTTTTCCCTGATGCCTGAGAGTACAGATAACTGAAAACGGAAATTTGAGGAGTGAATCACTTCTTCTAAAAATACGATTCTAGCTTCAAAGTTAACTTGATTTTAAACTAACTTTTCTATAGAAGACATTCCCAGTAAGTAACCTGCAGGCAGGTCACAGCAGAGAAGTTTGATAAGTGCATAAGCTGTGAACTAATCTAGAAATAAAATCTAATCATCTCTGTTTAACTGGTCACTACTATTACAGCTTCAAGAGAAGTTTTTGTTAATTTGGCAATCATATGCTAATTTTTATATATAACAGACATTAACAGCTATACTTATTGCATAGTTTCTCCGTGTCAATCTGGCTTTGACAGCATTCTTTGAATTTAGTCCTCAGTAAACAGGTACTTTTATCTTAACTTCACATCTGAGGAAACTGAGGTACATAACACTTTGAAATAGTACACGTGCACAGATGTGTTTGCTCTTCAGGGTATTTCTGAGCTTCCATTCAGCCCTAACTGAAGCATGATTCTCTAGTCTTCAGCTTCGTCGTTATTCTCAGCACAAACTCAAAGTTCTGTGTTCATCAGCATTCATAAAGGTTTCATGTGAGTTACTCACCATTGCATCACTAACCACACCCAAAATTTGTGGAGTAAAATAAAAGCAATTGTATGAGCATTTTGCCACTATTTATTTTTGTAGAAAATTAAAACAGAATCATTAGTAAATAATGATTTCATTTGTTTAGCACTGAGTAGGTCAAAGGTTTAGCCCGAGCTCACCTGGGACGTTCCTCAGCCCACCTCACCAGATGAGCTCTAGTCATTAGAAGGCTAGAGAAGGGCCAGTGAGGAAGACGCCCTCAGTTACCTGCCTAGCAAATGATGTTGTTTTGCAACAAAGTCCTGTGTCTCCAACAGGTTAACCTGTGTTTCTTAACCTGGCAACTTTATTCCAATGCCTCCTCTGCACATACTTTTAAAGCCCGTGCTTGTGTCAGATTTACTGGTGTTCTCTTGGCCAAAACCTCATGGTCACACCCACGATTAAAGTTATATTCAACCATGGAAGAATGCAGCTCTACAGCAAAGTCACACACAACGCACGCCTTAAACATTCTCTCTTCTCTACCAACATGGCTGGAACAGCTCTAACCCAAGTGAAAGAAAGAAAGAAGAAAAGCCGAATGTTCCACGAAGCCAAAAATCCACCCAACCCAAAATTCGGCATTCAGTTTGATCTTCGGTTACAAGTGAATATCAGATCCTGTATTTCCACTGGCATATATTTCTTTTCATGGCATGTTTTAAAAAGATGGTCACCAGTTTATATTTAAATAAGAAATAATATTTCATTTGAGATCACAGCAATATTAAATATTTTAAAAAGAAATTACTGGATGATAAAAAAGGTAATGCTGAATTTTTGCCAGGTGAAGTTTTGTTTTACTGAACTACTAAAATCACGATCAGATGTGCTCATCCTCTCTTGAAGTAATGAACGATGGTATGTCGGAGAGAGAAATTCAAAGTGCATCATTTATCTTATCCTATTTTCAATTAGGCTGAATAAAGTATAAAGTTGGTTCCAAACTACATCACAGAAACAGGGTTGAGTAAATTTATTATACCACTAGAGTGCTAATCTTAGCAGATGGTAGAAAAATATTTTTAGCATGAAATATGCTAAGGCAATAAATCTGAAGAAGGTAGATCTTATCAACTAATATCTCCCCAGTGTGAGGTAAAACTCTGGCATGGCAACTCAGCATTCTTAGGAAGCGAGGGTGAGCGCAGGTAGATATGGCCCTTGGCGAGACAAGAGAAAAACAGCAAAAACAAAGATCAAGCGAAACACACCGCAAACCCCGGATCCAGCACTGAATTAAAAAACCGAAGCGTCTGTGCTATGCTTTAAATGCTCCTGAATTTTATATTTTGAAATGAAGCCCACCCTAGAGTCTTGTCAGTATTCCATTTGGGAATTATCCAAGTTGGAAAATTTACAAATTTCTATTAGATCGGTTTTTGAATAGAGGTGACCATACAGGCACACTTTGCTACAGCTCACCATTGGTCAAGAAAAATCATGGCAGAACCCAGTACAGAGAGGGGCCCTTCAAAACTGGCTTCTGGCTCAGAACACCTGAGTGAAAGAGCTGAGTCTCGATGCATTTAGACCATGGTTCGTCAACAGCGGGCTGCTCAGCCCATGCAGACAGAAGAGGTTGCGCGCTCGGCACGCTCCGGATGTGATTCACAAGCGTTCTCCCTCAAGGGAACACAAACAAACAGAAGAGGAAGAGGTAGCAGAATGAACGCTTTGATATTCTGTAGAAGCTTGTCTAAGACATACTTGGGCTAGATATTTTTCAGGGGGACAATAACTTATGTTTTCTAACCATCTTGTATTTGATTAATGTTCATGTCTCAAAGAACTCAAAGACATGTTAGAATACATCAGAGTGCTGGTGAGAATGGGTCACAGATAAAACCCAGAAATTCATACTCACACCTGCTGCTAATCTTACCACGTGACTAAGCTCACTACACAACATTTCTTGGATTTAAATTAACTACCTACAAAATAAAGACTTGGACTGTGTGTCACTACATAAAAAACAAATGTAAAGAAGAAATGACTCAGAGCCATTAGAACAAGTTGTATTTGAACTGAGCAATAACAGACAGGACCCAGTGACTCAGGAGTCTAGGCATTCCTCTTAATTAATCCCGGCAGTATATCAAACAATTTGAATTACGCCTCCTACATTCACTTGAATTGAAAACAAAGTTTAAACTAACAAGAAGCCAAATGTTGAAGAAATTTAGTCTGAAAAAGATTGTGAGAAACCATCCGGCCTGGTAACAGAGGTAGAGGGCAGACACTTCTCTGGCTGGCAATGTGAGGGAACGGTGTGACAAGCTGGATGGAGTAGGGAGGGAGCTACGCCGGCTGCATGGAAGGTTCTTCTAGACTTCTCTCCTGCTAGACTTCTCTCCATCGAATCTTTACAACATCAGAGCTGGCACAGCCTTCCCAGGCTCAAAGCTGTGGTAGGAGCCTGTGCTCGTGGCTGTCCGTGGTGCTGATCATCTTACCAATACAGCACGACTGTTCTCCTGACCGAGAGACATCACACGCCACCTTTCTCCAGGTTATCCAAAATGGAACAAAGATTTATGAATTAGTTGTGGGAAAGAGAGTATGAAAGAGAAAACGTATGTGTAGGTACCAACATATTATAGGGGAGAAACAGAAAAATGTTGGTATAACTTTAAAAATAATCAATAAAATCACAAACTACCATGGCCAAAATACGGAACTGCTGTAAGTGTGAGAGTGTAACATTCTGTGTCCAAAGCTACATCATCACAGCAAGCACCGATTTAAACAGATGCATTTAAGTGAGAATGTAGCGCGCCAATCTGGCACAACAAAACTCATTGTTGTGTCCGGCCAACTAGCTTACGCTGTTCTTTGGCTAACTCTTTTCCCTTTGTATGAATTTTAGGAATTTTATGCTGCCACAGAACAAAGTGGCGATCTATTCAGCATTTCATTTGGTTAATTCTGTGAAGGTTTTGTGGCTCCTCAATATTTCCCAAGCTATTTGTTATGGAAACAAGGTGCAGGAATGCTCCACATCAGCTCAGCTGTGTTTAAGCATGGTGAGGAGGAAGAGCTTGTGGAGGAGAATGTGAGTACCACCCCTATTCTGATCTCCATTTTTACATTAATGTAATTCCCCAGCAAGACTTCACAAAATTATGATTGCATTTCACAGCCTCCAAATAGTGACCGTTGGCTCCGCTGAAAGGGGCAGAGGATGGAGACACTTGCATCCTGCTCCTCCTCATCCTCCACCTTGCAGTCTGCATCTCCAGTGCTACAGGACGGCACACCAACCCTGGACCTCACCCACCCACAGTGTCCTGTCAGAAGGAAATTAGTATGCATTTTTGTCCTCCTAAGCCACTGCCACTTTTTCCTGTTACTAGCAGCTGAATGTAATCCTAATTAATACACTATTCATCAACATTTGATGAATGCACAGCAAATACTGGCCCATGTATACCCAATCAAGAAAATGAATTTCAAGAAAAATTGCGAACAAGTAAAAGAATGCCAGCAGGTTCTATAATTTCTACCTGAACTGGGAACCCCCAAATAACTCCAAGAATTAAAATTAGAGTTACTTTCATTAAAATAAATAAATTTAACAGCCTCTATGTACAACATGGAATTTCTAAAAAATAATAAAATAAAACAATTTCCTTCTTTCCAACTTCTGGCCCACTAGAAATGCTGTCAACATCTCAAGAAACCTTTTCAGTAGGTGACAATGAGGAAGACCGAAGCCATCACCCAATAAAAAACGAGGTAGTCATCCTGGATGTTTAGGTCTCTCAAAGGAGACCGAAGGCTCTCTTTTTCTGGTGATACAGGTGTGCTCTGCAAGCTGACTTTTTTTTTTCACAAACCTTGATATTTCATGTGGCACTAGGAGTGGCCAGAATCACATTAACTCTGCCCCTTATGGAAATTGCTGTGACCCTTTTTTTCCTTTGCAGTTGGGTCAATTGTCTTTGAATGTGAAAGATGGTGGTGATCTCTTTGTAAGCAGTCAGGCTACGTTTCCGAATGGACAACAAGTTGGGAACACTTTGCAGAAAGGGCCAGAATCCTCCTCCAGGGGGCCCCTCCCTTCCCTATTTTTACTGCCCAGAAAATGCCAGGAAAGTTTAAAATTAATGGCAACCAATTGAAAAAGAAAAGGAAATCGAAGATGCACTTATTCCTTGAGAAGCAGCCCTATTTCTCTCACCTTTACTTAAGAGCACAGGCAGTTCCCGTCAACTCTGAGTTTGTGGAGAGGGTGGGAAGGAGACGCCCATACATAGAGAGAAACATGTTTTCAATTACCTGCAATTTTTATCATTTAAAATCCCGTAGGAACACAATACAGACAGGACCTCACTGTTTTCTTAAAGTCTGTTAATATTATTTACTTAAAAATCTGAGGAATTTTGGGTTACAGCCAGATAAAAGAGATAAACACAGCAATATTTTATACATCAAAAATAGGTATGTAATTCTCACCATGTGAGACTTCAAGTTCAATGTATCTGGCCTAGTAACTAATATCGATAGCTGTAAGGACTGTGGTCACAGAGACAAACATCTGTGAGGACCAGTGTGCCTAAGAAGTCTACTTCAGAGGACTAGTTGAATGAGATGGAAATATTTAGGCTTCGGTCTCTGCAGATACCCCTTAGTTGACCTATCGCCATTGCTCTCAACAAATTGCTGAATTACAGTCCAGTTTCGCATTGGGTAGAAGAGGAGCTGAGAAGGAACGTGTGGATGACTGAAGGGAAATCCATCCCCACTGCCAGCAACACAAGGACCTGCCCACATCCTGTCAATCAAGCCATGATTAATGGTTTCCTTTGCAGAGGATACAGAAACAACTGTTACTCCCCCAGAGGACTTTGATATTTGAGAAGTTTGGATGAAGTCAACCTCAAAAGAAAGGAGAACTCTAAAACAGTACTGGCTATTTAATAAGATCTGTGAAATTTTCTTACATAAGTATTACTTGTAATAATAGTATAGTCTGCAAAAGAATAATCATATTCAACGTGGGGAATTGGTATAAAATATTGAAAAATGCATCTGTATGTGTTTACAGATGGATGGGTAAATAAAATGATAAACCAAAAAAGAGCGAGAAAGGAGAAATCTTCCACTGGTAACATTCTTTTTCCACAGATTTCTTTTTCTTTTTTTCTTTTTTACCAAGTTCGAAACACAGGAAAGTAATGGGAGTGGAAGGCAGGCGGAAAACTGCTCTACTGACACGGCACATAGGGTAGGCATGACAAAGACAGGCTATGACAGTTTCCTTCCAAATTGAAGGCTGCCTCTCGGATTTTCTAGGCTGCTTTATCACCTCTTAGCAACATCGGATCTTAACCTCATTTAGAACCTCCAAAGGGATACAGCACAAAGCACAGACTTCATGAGAAATTTGAGAAATCGCTGTTCCACTTCCTTTTCCCCCCATTCCCTTCTCTTCAAAGAAAGCTGGAAACATCGCTGAAGAAGGTGTTGGACCCGATAGGGATTCTGTCACCTCCGCTACCAGCAACCTTATGCAGTTGAAAAATCCCATTCCTACCCAATCTGCATACAGAAAAATCTTAACAATCTCAAAATTAAAACAGCTCTTGCAATCCTAGGTTATGTCACAATATATCATCCATTTAACTTTATTGTAATTGATCTCTGTCAAGTTTAACTATACTCACAAGCAAGTCAATAATGATCAATTTTTTATTTCTTCAGCATTTTTATTAGATACAGAGACGGATTAAATAACACCAGCAGGAGCAGCAGTGTAGAGCCTTCCTCAGTGTTTTCCTTGATTTGAAAATTTTATATATATATATATATATATATATATATATATATATATATATATATAAAGACAAGTTGCATTTAAAAGCACCAATGGGCTTCCCGCATCATCTGATCTGTCATGAAGCTGCCTTTGGCATTTTGAAAGGCAAACACTAAAACAAACAGGGCTTTCATATGTCAGCCTTCTCCAAGATAAATTTTCCTTGTGATATATACAAGGAAACTCTTATCCTCCAACCCTGCTAGCTTTTCCACCTCCAGTTTAAGGCACTGACCACCCCTCTAGACTGAGGGCTTTTGCTTGGAGGGCCTTTCCTGATCAGGTGTTAACATTTGATTTGCCAGAACGCATGGAAATTTAATGTGAGGGAAAGGTGATGTGGAGAGTGGAAAAGAGCAGTTCCAAAGGAAGTCGGGGTGGCAAGGGGGTGGGGAAGGGGGAGGGCAAGGGTGTGGGCAGGGGGTGGGGAAGGGTGTGGGCAAGGATGTGGGCAAGGGGGTGAGTGGTCGAACTTTCCACAGGAGGGGATTTCAGTGTTTGGAACAACTGGATGGCTGAACAGGTGTAGACCTGGAGACAACCGAGAGCAATACCCACTTACACACACACATATGAGAGAGAGAGAGAGAGAGAGAGAGAGAGAGAGAGAGAGAGACTGAGAGAGAGAGAGAGAGAGAGACTAACTTATCTCACTTGAGAAACAGACTTCTATGATAACTGTCCAAGAACTTGACATCTTTTGGCCAACTTGTTTCCAGTAATGAGTAGTGAGTAGTGTTGAGAACAGTTTGTGTATGCACAAGAATAATCCTTTTTCCTAATCATTACTCATGTGTAGCTAACAAATTGAGGAATTTCTGCATCGAGTTAGGGGTTCTAATTCCCTCCAGAGTCAGCATTACATGCAGCTACCTCTAGCAGGACGCCCCAGCAGTGCCCCAAATGAAACCCATCTCACAGCACTGACTTCATCTCCCGAGTTTTAAAGAAAGGAATTTCCACGCTCCTGGTAACTCAGGGATGAAACACAACTCATTATTTTTTACAGCTTCCTCTGCCTCCTTCCCTACGTTCACTGGGTGTGTCGTGATCTCTCTCTCATCGATTCCGTAATTCAATTTCGTTCCAAAATTAAGTGTCAATATGAAGACTCCCAATGCAAAAATAGGTCCTCTGTCTCCAGGCATGCCACTGTTGAGCAGAGGCGACAAGCAAATACATAAAGGTAGAAGACACCGTGTGTTACACAAAACACAGCGTGACACACATGAAGAGAACCATGAGGGAAGACCAGACAGAAGCCCTCGGCTGAGGGTGTCAGGGAGCCTGCAGAGCAGGAGGAAATGTACCAGAAAGAGGCGGCAGGACAGAAGAGGAAGAGTGTTGGACAAAGGCTGAAGGATAGATAGGGCTACCCTGGACTTCAGACACACGGCGCCTGTGTCGTCTGAAGCAAAAGGCTTTGTTTTGCAGGACGGAATGGTAATAAGGACTAAAACTCTGAATCCATCTGCACTGAATCCAAGTTACAGATAGTTCCAGCTGCAGATGGAGGCACCTGTGTTTATCTGACCGCATAAGAGAGTCCCCGAAAGTTCACTCTGTTCACCGCTTGGCAGGGCTTCAGATCTAAGAGCGGGGCAGGGGGAAGTGGCCTTTCTTACGCTGCTGGTGAAATGTGGATTATGAAGATATCTGGAAAACAGTTCGTCGACATCCATTATTGATAAAAGTGAAGACTTTTTATATGAGCATTTATTTTCTGGAATTCTGTCCTACAGGAATATTAGTGCACAGAGACACAGCACACACGTATTGGCTATTGCTTTTGAACTTTTTTTTTTAAGTGGAAATAATACCCATATAGGAAAATGACAGAATAAACCTGTATATGCGTACCAAGACACAGATGCAAGCAGCACTATTCAAGTCTTATGGGTCTGAAGGGTGTTCTTGGTATGTTTTAAGAGAACATTCTGTATACATGCATGAACACATATGTACATATGAACACATATTGGATCTCTATGCAACATAAAAAATGAATTTCCTATATTATTAACTGAATCATATCTAGGCAAATACTTGAAAAATGACCCCTGAAACTGTCAAATTTCCAGCAGAGGTTAGAAAAAAAATGGGAGGCTGGAGGAATGGCTCAGCAGTCAAAGCGCTGGTCTACCAAGCAGGACATCAAGTGTTAAGTACCTGGGTTCAATTGTAATCCCAGCACTCGGGAGGCTGAGACAGGAGGATTGCCATGAGTCCAAGGCCAGCCCGGGCTTCATAGTGAGCTCAGGACCAGCCTGGACCACAGAGTGAGGCCTTGTCTAAAAAAAAAAAAAAAGGAAAAGAAAGGAAAGGAAGGAAGGAAAGCAAAACAACAAGTGGACATTGATCACAAATCTTGCTTTTTATAGGAATTTTTGGGAAACCTGAGATATTTAGCTTATAAGAAAGTATTAACTGAAGTTAAATTAATAATGCTCAGTGTGTGTGTGTGTGTGTGTGTGTGTGTGTTGTTGTTGTTGTTGTTGTTGTTGTTGACCCTCTCTCACACCCTGAATTTTTAGCTCTCATATATAAGCGAAACATCTTCCTGAAAGGGCTTGGATCTATTTGCCAATGGGTTTATGAATCGTGTTTATAGGTTGCAAATCCTTTCCAAGAATTACGAAGATACCTTACTTTGCTTTTCCCAAGCTGTTTGTTTTTGCTATCACTTTACATATTGTTCTGTGTGTCCAAGATACTAGAGACCTGTGCACTCAGCTTAGTAAATATCCCCTCTACATTTTCTATATTAATGTTGCATACCAGAGTTCATGACTTGTAACAAAACCAACATTCCATTCCATGTGGGTTTCCCAATTACCTCTGTGAACCAAGTGTTTAACCCTACACACATATCCACGGCATGACCTTCACACAGACAATATACATTCTTGAAAAACGGATTTGGGGACCCTCAAACTTAGTGAAACATAAAATTTCCACGATTTGCTACGTATGTCGGGGGATGGGGTTCAGAGAGTCAACTGAATCACAGGGAAGTGGTTTGTGACTTTCCAAGCACTGTGCACAGATGACAGTGTTCATCCGACTACTCTTTCTTGCTTTGGTTCATGTCTTCATAATTGATAGCGATGAAACTGACATAGACCGTCGTCTTTGGGATCTTTGACTTCAATTCATTTAAATGGACATCTATTGATCACATTCAAGAAACCTTATTGTCCCAAGACTTCACAACACCTGGGACCATCTTTCCCTTTAAGTTTCCTGATGAAATGACTCTGCACAGTTCTTGCAATTATCCGATCCTAACTCACTTAGGAGTTTCTTGGGAAGTTCTAGCTTCATGGTCATCCTCACTGTTTTCATCACACTTTGGGCAGCCCTTTTTTCCTGGACAACTTTATCCTCTGCTCTGTCCTTGTTGCTACCTTTTTTAAAAAACCACTAACCTATACTATTCTGTGTGGATAACTTTTATTTATAGTTTGAATACAGCAGAAAAGAATGATACATTTCAACTTAAGAAATGCTTCAACTTGAAAACTAAATACTCTTAACCTTTAAGGCTCCTGGTTATCCCTGACCCAGGACAATTATTGCTGGTCATTTTGTTCCTTAGACATTGACGTACATGGTCCCCAAACAAAGGTATCACCTACTTCTGAATCTCACCATCTTTAGTATACAAAGGTTTTTCTTTTATTTTCTTTTCTCTCTCTTTTTTTTGTAAATTTCTCAAGGTTCACATTTGAGGGAGGGTGGGAGTAGCAATGCTGCTGATGAAATCTTCACATTAAGTGTGCCATTTTTTCTAAGAGGAGTCCAGAGAGCTTCCAAGGCTGTAAGAAATGTTGTGTCGTGTACAAGAAATTCAGCAAGATGTTAAGTGGTGGAGAGGTATGAGGCTAGGGTGTGAGCACCAAATACTTTCCACAGTCTCTGAAATTACATCAAGAAGTAGCACTGCTCAATACTGCTATTAAAAGCAATTTCTGCAAAGCAATGACAGATTGGCAAGATCCCATGGATACATTCTTCTAAAATACGAGATTCCACATAGCTAGAATGAGTTGATGTATTAAAACTATCTGTCCAACTGTCCAACACAGGTGACTGTTGTTAAAAAGTAACAAAGCACGCCATTTCACATTCAATAGATTTACCTAGAATAATGGTAATGGTAGGGTTTTCCAAGTTCACAAATAACAGTGCATGCTTCTGCCACATGCAACATGGCATTTTAAAGCACGTACACACTGCAGAACGGTTAGATCTAACTAATGAACCAGGCTTTACTTCCAATGGTTATCTTTATGGTGAGACCTCAAAAAAATCAAATACAGAACTACAATAGGATCCAGCCATCTCGCTCTTGGGTACATATCCAAGAGAAATGGGATGGCTGCATGCAGGGACTCTCTGCACCCTCCCGTTTACCGCAGTGCTGCTCAGGGCAAACCTCGTGTCCACTGAGCGATGAGTGGACAAACACCAAGTGTGATACATATGGACAATGAAACACAATTTGGCCTTGAAAAGAGTAAATCCCTGTATTTTATGACAACTCAGATGCAATGGGAGACATTATGTTAAATGAAACAGGCCAAGTCCCAATAGTTGCAACAATTTTTAGTACACACTGGATTGAAGCGATTTACACACGGCTTCTCCAAACTGCAGGTATGCTAACTGACCCCTTCCTTTTCCTGACAGGCGGTGTCTCCTAGGAACATCCAGTTAGACACTGGAGTGGCGCAGGTGCCCTCAGGCCTCTTCTAGTCATCAGAGCTCACTCCCCACAACGGACCAGGCTCCAACCTGTTCCTGAGCTGCAAGGAGACTGGCTCCCACGCCTGCACCCCTCAGTCACAGGTCCATCCTACTGTCGGGGGAGCTCCTGGAGGCAGGGTTCAAGAAGTCACGACGGTCGTCTCTGACATCCGCCGGAAGGCTCGCTGTATCCTACCTCCTTCTCAAACCATTTATGAATCTGTCATTCATAAATTTGTCCAAAACCCTTTTAAAATCCATTTATATTTCTCCCCAGTATCACCTTTTAGGATAATGAGGTCTCTTGTTTTATTACCCACCGCATGAATTAGTGTTATCTTTCATTCGTCCTTAACTGACCTCCATCAGGCTTCAGAGGGCACACCTCTTCACCTGCCCCAAACCAATGGACCCTTCACTAGCCTTAGGTCGTCCGTCTGGTACAACAAGATGTTTAGCACAGGACCACGGCCGTACCTGCGGATCTCAGCACCCCACAGCATCACTGGCCAGTGTTGGGAGGTGCTTCCTCCCACCTGAGACTATGCCGACAGCGTTCTCGGAGGCTGTGAACCACGCAACAACGCACTCGGTGACTCTGCGCTAGTGCCTTTCCTAGCCTGTTAATTTGAGGGAATGTCCATAGGAATCTCAACAAATTCTTAAAACGGCTGGCATTAGATTAAACAAGACTGTGGGAAAGGCTGGAGATACAGGCCACTGCTAAAAGTGAGTTGGGATCATGATTTTAAAGGAACTAGATTGCAGGAAAAAAAAAAAAAAACCTAACAAGCCTGAATTCGGACAGATGATAATCCACCACTGGGAATAAGGCACATGGAAATCACAGGACAAGGAGGCAGCCTCATTACTGGAATCGGGGCTCATGTAAAGTCTAGCAAAGATGATTTCCAGGCAAGCAACTTTTCTAAGCCTCATGAGAAAATCAATATGTATTTTGGCCTGAAGAAAATATTCTTAGACAGCGCCGAAGGAAAGCAGTAATCTCATTTTACATGTACCTAGTTTATTCAGGAGTTGCAATGCATTGAGGTGTAGACACGAAAATTTAATTTTGCTTCTATAGTTGACCCTGAACTTTGCCATGCCAAACTCCCCTCTCCCTCTGGTAAATTGTTATCTTAACATCTTGGCCTGATTTCACAAATCTGCAGTACCTTTTTGTATTTAGAACTGTCTCATTTAAGAGCTACTCCTGTTTCTTTTAAAAATGTCTATCTCAAATTGGATTCAAAATGCTTCCCTCTACAGCCTCAGCTAGACTTATCTGCAGCCTTAGCAACTCAAAGCCCTGACGAGGCAGCTCAGGTCGGAACTGCTTCTCCTTTACCAGCCACCCTACGGACTGCCAGGTTGGCTAAGCCCTGTTAATTCTTGTCAGCCACTCACACAGCCTACCAGGCACAAAACACCCCATCTACTAGGCAGAGGTGTTCTAACAAAAGCGTAACGACATTCCTAAAAGTTAAGCAGTTCACAGCGTATGTGCCTACCCGTGGCAACGTGTTACCCTCTATTAGCTGGAAGGGAGAGGAGCTCGTGGCCACCTTCTCAGTCAACTGGAGAAGCTGCTCTTGGTTGTCCTACTTTTTCTTGCCTTTCCCCCCTTTTTTCTTTTGTTTGTTTTGTTTTGTTTTTCTATTCTGCACTGATTTCCAAATCCAGAGCTTGCACATCCAGCTCATTTATTTATTTGTTTATTGATTTATTTATGGTTGAGATAGGTCCTCACTAAGTCCGGAAGTTCTCCAGTTTGGGCTGGAACTCGCCATCCTCCTGCCCAGCCTCCCCAGAGTACTGGGAATATAGGCCTGTACCACCAGGTGAGGCTACCTGCTTTTCTCTTCTTGGTGTCCTTTGTTTTCTGAGTGAGGTGTGGCCACAGCGCAGTTGCCCTCTGTCCTAGAGTACTTATGTGGACGTGATGCAGGATGGAGCCCGGAATCCATTCTGCACGAATCCCTGCTGAAGAGACTTTGCCTTGGCTCTCCTGCCCCAAAACTCTCACCCTGGTCATCAGCTTCCTCTAAGTATAAGTGCCCAGACAGGGGGGCCAGTCAGTAGAATGGCGCTCTTCTAGCCTGAATCTCTGTTGCACATCTGCAACCACCAGCAAAGAGAAAAAAAAAGTTTCTGAGCTGCAAGTATTCATATTTTCAACAATTTAAAAAAATACAACTTTCAATTTTCTTTCAAAATCATCAAAGATTCATCTTACTTTCATTATTAGACATTGTGCCGTTTATCAATGTAAAGATGAAAAAGTGGAGATGCAGCCGTGTGCGTTTGTGGAAATGCACTTCTTCCAAGCATCTGATGAGGACGCTTGGTTTCCTTTGCCTGCTGTCTGTAATGATATCCACAGAGCCTTGCTCGAGGTTATAAATCTTTTTTACACAGACTTACTAGAAATGACTAAAAACTAACTTAACCTGTATTAGATATAGTTACGGATCTGCAGACACATTTAAGCTCTCTTTAAGCAACAAATTGAAGCCATCGCTCTAGCTTGAGGTTGAATCTCTTCATTGTCCTTTGTGATTAAAATTTAGAAAAATCTGCCTAAAATAAATCATTCATGTAAATTAACCCTCAAGAGGCATTCTCCTGAAGCCTGGGCACAATTTCTATACAGAAGAGTCTGCCAAAGCCATCGATGACATCCAGAAGCATTTGGTTTGGGCAAGTGCTGAGTCACTTAAACCTAACCAAGTAATCCAGACAGTTATCACCCAAATACATTATTTATCACCGGGGCCTCCTGATCCCCGTGCTGGCTGCGGACCCCTCCTGCGATATTGAAAGCCGAAGCATCTCCTCTCCCTAACAACAGTGTTGTATCTTTGGCAACTCGAGCAGGGACTCAGAAAATCAATACCACTTCACGAGCCAGGTCTTGGTCTTCTCCTTTTACGACGATTCTGTCAATGCGAGAGGCCATTACTGTACTTTAAAGGCATGATATAAAATTACTTCGACAAGATATAAGACACACCGTTTGCAAGAACCTGGTGAGAGTATTTTAGTCAAAGTTAAATAGTTTCATCACGTAATTACTTCTATTGGCAAAGCTCCAGCTGAATGCCCTCTGGGGGGGTGTGCTTGCGGTGTGGGTGGGGGCTGGGAGGGAGGCCTGTCAGCGAGATTCAGGTTGTTCTACACAAGGTCAAACGGCTAAACTGGAGGCAGAGCCTAGCACCCGATGTCCCTGCCAGTGACACTGCAACAACCGGCGACAAGTTGCTCTCCTCCCCCACCCGCTTTTTTCCCCTCCTACGTCACCTAAGGGGCCTGAAAGTGGCTTTGGTCTTTATGGCTATAAAATATTTCATCCTGATTTGCAGTCTGCTAATTCATTTTCTAAGGACTGTTTGGAATTTATTCGGGGAGAAAAGGAAATTCTCTTGGTTTCTCAAACTGATTCCCATTATGACAAAATTTAACTTTTGTATTTTATGAGTTTTTATGTGTTCCACTAAAACCATTAGCTGGTCGTCTCCCCATGATAAAATTTAATCACTTGTGTAATACCTTAACAGCCAGCGACAGTTTTGCATGTATTTATGTTTTCTTTCCTTTAAGATATGTAGGTGTTATAAAGATAGCTCTTAGTTGGGGGTTGGTAGGAGGCTGATGCTACAAACAGGAAATATGTAAGCATTGAGCACTTATATATGGCGCAATGAGAATACAGCATGACAGCCTGCAAATTGCATACAATTATTTCTTAAAAAACGGACACTAATCCCCAACCACCATTCATATTCCTGTGATTATTTGAGCACACTCAGGGCCTGAATTAAGCATTATTCCTACAAAAGCTACATGACTGCTCTAAGGTTTGGGCAATTTAACAAAAAATATTAATGATAACAATGAGAAATAAGAGTTAAAGGACATGCACGTGTACCTTGCAAAAATGTCTCTCAGAAGCTAATCACATTAGGCTGCCCTTGGTAATCAGAGGGCTCTTACAGTTCCACTGCGGAGTAACACTCTCCAAATTCGGGCGGTTCACAAAGACTACAAAAAAAGTGAATTTTTTTCTCTCCCTCTCATCCCACCTCCACCTACGGAGTTCCAATTATGGCATCACTTAATTACCACACATATTTATTTTAGAGTTATTCCAATGCATTATGAATTTATATGTCTATTATTAGATTTATTGGTGCTAATGACTGGGATT
Organism: Ctenodactylus gundi; assembly: GCA_004027205.1. Lineage (NCBI taxonomy): Eukaryota > Metazoa > Chordata > Mammalia > Rodentia > Ctenodactylidae > Ctenodactylus > Ctenodactylus gundi. The sequence goes on along the minus strand of PVKB01002771.1, from coordinate 96,914 downwards.
TAAATAGCACTTTTCTTCCCGAGGCCATAACAATTTTCATGAATGACCTAATTTATTTTCTCCGCATGTCTCATATGGGAAGTAGAATGGGGCAAAGGTCATTCAACCCATTTGGCTTGAAGGACAATCTTACCCCACATATCAGAGCGCGTTAACTGAGGAGCCTACACATCCTCACTGCAGTGGATCAATGAACTGGTTGGTTTTCTCACTGGCATGAGTCAGGTCAATGTGTACCTCGTTCATCCTAATACCTCAGCAACTAGGCTAGTTCCCCATCTAGGAAGTATGTGACAGAAATTCTGAATTTCTGACAGAAGACTGTAAGTTTTCAAAGCCAGTGGAGATAAAAGCTGGGGGTGTTTGGATGGTTGTCCCTTTCAACTGTAAAGAGGCATGTTTCTCTTTCAAAACTCTTGTCTTTGCGCTCACATACCAACGTGGACATGTGTAGACCACCATAACTCATGGTTTCAAGGAATAGGAATCTTTATTAGCCACTTCAAAACCCTTCCAACTCTTGCAGGGATACAGAAATTTCCCTAAGGAAACGCTTGCCTAGGAAGAAAATGTTCTGGGAAAGTGTATAAGAGAAAACTGTACTGGGAGGAAAGGAAGATTTACAACGAAGCTATTGAAACTTAGCTCCAGGGCCCCTCATCAACTCAGGCTCCATGATCCTAGAATGGCCCTAGCAAGAGTTTTCATGGTTATATTTTTTTTCTGAATTTGCAAAGTCAAGTTTACTTTTGAGCTGTTTCTGTACAAGCGCCATTACTCACACTGTAAGAGCTTCCGGCCCATGCACCCTGGATACCATTCTCGCTATGGTGACATTTTTATTCTAAAGTCTTTCTGGCATCAAGGCTGCCAGAACAAATTCTTATTTCAGACTTCGGCTTCTTGTTTCGCACAGGTCAGCAGACAGCTCTCCTCCTCATGGGCCCTGTGGTACCCAGCCGATGGCGGTTCCACCATGTTTTTACAGTGTGCCCACCAGGAATATGTGGGCAGGAGGGGGAGAAACATAAAATGCCCATACTAGTCTAGATACTTCGGTCACAATTTAAATTCCATCACTTCTCTTTACAACTCCTTGGCCAGTTGTATAAATCAAAGTGAGCACAACGACTGAGTAGACTTCCTGTGTGCCAGGAAATAAAGGGTAACGGAACTGGGGAATCTCTATCCCAAAAAATTAAACTGTGGCTGGTCCACCACTGCAGAAGGAATAAGACGGGGTAACGAGAGGAACCCGATGCCACACCCGCCTCACAGACTCAAACTCCTTCAAGAGCTTGACAAGTTTTATTTTTTCCAGCAGGACCATATACACTTGACAGCAGCAGCATGGCTATCACAACTCACCAGGCAGATGAATGGCTGTGTATAATGTTACAGTTCTTGCCGTAGCTAAGAAAGCTGCTGTTTATGTGCAGAGGGCCAATGAGGTGAGCACCAGCTTCTCCGTGAACTAGGACAGGAAGGCAGTGCATACCTGAGCAAGAAAATGGCTCAGTGTTCCGGTGTTCCAGGATAAAGGGCAGTTTCTCCCTCCATGCCCGTAGGGCAGTGAGGAAGTCAGCGGTCTGCTGGCAGTTGAGCCCTTTCCTTTGCCAGCTATGTCCTTACCTCCAAACCTGTTCTGAGTAAGTTTCAATGACCTGGCTTCTCACAGTAAACTTCTTGTTCTGATTTACACAGAGACGAAGGAACACAAAGAGGAAGCGGACAGGTTTGCTAGCATTAAGAACAAGCACGTCAGTACTCAACTTCTACAAAGCAGCAGGAGGCAGAGGGCGGAGCCCGCTGCAAGGGTCCAGGCTCAGGAGAAAAGAACACAAGATGCCCAGCATTCTCAAGAGCACCTGGAGTCTGAGAGTCACATCCTTGGAGACATCAGATCCACACCCCTGCTCTGAGGGGCCCAAGGTATCCGGAGTCTCAAGTCCCACACAGATTACAGGTGTTGGTTACCGGGGATCAAAGAGCCCAAAAATCCACAGCTCCCTTTGCCACAAAAGAACAGCCAAACTCAACAGTATCCAAGGCCCTCCCCAACCAAACTCGGCTTCATCTTCATCTTTTTCTCCCCTTTTCACTTCCAAAAGCTGTAACCCCAGGATGGGACCCCTCTCCCCGCGCCTTTCCCCTGCACAGTGGCTCCCACATCAAGAGCCTTCTCTCCTTTCTCACCTACCCTTCTTCAAGTCCAGATCCCACGGCTACCATCTTGTACAGGAAGCAAGTCTTCCTCAGAGCTCCTGGCCTCGAACAAGGAAAGCAAGCTTTGCTTTGGTGTGTCCTCTCCCTCCGCTTTACTTCATCCATGTCACATATCATGTGTTATAGACAAATTCTGTTTCCTGTAAACCCGTCAGCCTCATCACCTGTGGGAGACCTGAGATTTTCCCCCAATGCTTAACCTCAAAATTCAGTAAATGTTTGTTGTATGAATGAATGGCTGCAGAGGAGTCACAGCATTTAATCTTACGGTTTTTAGATGAGACTCAGGTATGGATACATAAAGGGGAAAGAGTGACCTTTCTGCTAAGGCACAGTCTGCCCATTCAGGGACATATGCTCACATCTCTCTGCAGGATCAAGCATTGTACTTTTAATGTGCTGTTTAGTGCAGGTGTTTACATAATTGGGATGAAGTGAGAAAATTCCGTGCTCGCTGGCCTTAAAAGTCACCTTCCACCTGGATGATCCAATGGTCCAGGCTTTAAAAGATTTATGAATTACTTCTCCCCAGAGGGACCATGCAGAAAGGGGATGTACGTTCTAACACTACACAGTTATTGACCTTCCATTGTAACAAATCTGCAAATGTCAAAGCAATGAGTGTCTCTAAAGAGAAAGCTACTGTTTAAAAACAGATGTTTGAAATATAGGGCCTTGAGAGCTGCCCTCTCTCCAAACACACTTGCTAACAATTCTGAGAAGCACAGAATAAAATACACATAACATCCCCCTGTTCCCTCTCTGAAGCTAAAGAAAGAATGTTGAATAAGGCTTTGCTTTTGTTTATCCAACTCAAGACTGAAGAGTGGATTCCTAAAATAAACCCCAGGACAAGAAAAGATCAAATGCCATAAACTCATGAAAAGTGAGTGTAATAATGTCATTGGTGTATGTAGGGCCTTTGATTCTGAAAAACCCTCCTCATCCTTCTACCTAGATTCTGAACAGGTTGCAAAATCAGGTTGGATTAGACAAGAGGTAGGGGATATCCTGCCATAACACCATTTGGTCCAGCCTGACTGAGGCTCACCAAAGAGAAACAGTTCCAGCTACCACATTAGGAGTTAATTAGATGTTTTTAACCAGGTCTGGGAGGCTGATGCAGGAAGAGTGGAAATTCAACTCAACCTGGGCAACCTAGCAACTTGGTGGGATTCTGGCTCAAAATAAAAAATCATTTAAAAGGTTGTTAGGGATATAACTCAGCACAAAGGCCCTGAATTCAATTTCCAGTACAACCACCAAGAAAAAAAAAATAAATGTTTTACAAAATTTAGCAGTCTAACTTTTAGGCTGATAAATTTGAATGGTCCACCAATGATGTATAAATATCAAAATGGCCTTCGGTAGAGAAGCTTCCCCACATTTGAGGGGGTGACACCCAGTTGGAAGATGAGGAGACTCATCATCTTCATGTTGACTGGCTAGTGATAAAAAATAGAGGAGTCTTCCCAAAGACAGAAGAAAAGAAAAGGGAAATGACTATATTGTAATTCTAGCTTGAGCAAATCACAATGGCTTCACTGTTACTAAGTTCTTGTTCTGGGTGCTCTTGTGGTATTAAGAAGGCTACAGCTCTCTGAGAGTATCTCTTGATTATTTGTTCATTCAATGAATAATTTTAAATAGCACCTGCCTTTTAGCATTATGGTAGGAGGCCAGCATCCAGAGAAAGGAACACCCCAGCAGCGAGCTGAGTGAGCTCACCGAAAAGATTGCTGAGTACAAAAACAACAAGGAAGGAAACTCAAGGAGGCTACGATACCAGAGAATCTTGGAAACCCAAGGATCAACTGGATTTGGGGGGCAGGGCAAGCCAGTAAAGGAAGGCTTCATGGAGGGGGCACCACGGCAGCCTAGGATGTGGGGAAATTAGCCAGATCACTAACACAGGGACACTCTTTCTAGGAAAGAGACCCATGAACCGATGCACAGAACAAGAAATAAAATATATGTGCAACCCAAACCCCTTGAGTGTATACACTACAACGGCATAAAAGTCAGGAGCTCAAGGATATCAAAAAATCCCAGAATCTTAAGGAATAGAAGTAGTTCCTTCACAGGCCTTTGGGAGGGCTGGGAACTGATTTGGGTAGGAATGTACATTTAGAAATACATGAAATAAATGTCACATATGGGATACATCTATAAAGGCTAAGGCCTCCAGTCCAGCATCAAAGGCCACAGTGGGAGATCCCTGCCACAAAACAAAACAAAATGTTCTCGTTTCTTATGTGAATGTGTTTTGGCAGAGGGGAATGTTCCTGGGCGTTCCTGGGAATGTTCCTTGTCTCTCAGCAACGCAGGGAAGGGGAGATTTCCCGGTCCCATGGCAAAGGGAACTCTTTTTTTCTCTGTGATATGGCCATTGTATTTCACAAGACAGAAAACTTGTTAAGCCTCATAATGAGAAATAATCATTAAGATGCAAATACTCTTGGAGGAGGGAACAAGGGAATAAGAAATAAATAACTAAAGCCAGAGTGATTTCTGAGAGTGGACTTAGCAAAGGCAGAAAAGGCAGGAGCAGGAGGGTGGGGCAGGTAGGGAATGCAGGCACTGTCCTGTCACCCAGTGGGATCTCATCCACACTGCAGCCATACTGGATCCCAGAGTTAGAGGTAAGAGCTGAAGGCAGGGGTTGGCCAGCTTTTCTGTAAGTCCACGTGCTACATGTTCCAAGCTTTACACACGATCAGGTCTTGTTGCTAACACAGTCCTCCATCCCTTGGTATGTGCAGGGGAATTGCTCCAGGCCCCTCTTGGATACTCAAATTTGCAGGTGCCCAGAGTCTTTCTAAAAAAAATAGCATCATATTGCATATGACCAAGCCACATCTATCCTTTAAACCATTTCTAGATTGCCTGCAATATCTAATGCAACATAAAATAATACAAAAATAGTTCTTTTGCTCTATTACTTGGAGAATAATGATTTTTAAAAAATCTGTACAAATTTGATATTTTTTCCAAATATTTTTGATACAAAGTTCGTTGAATCCATGGATATAGTAGGCTGATTGTATTCAATTCTACTATCATAACTTAAAGAAGATGTAGAAACTATGCAAAGGGATATACATAATTATATTTCAATGAACCCCTTATTTATTAAAAAAATGTGTGAGAGAATAGATTTGAGTCAAGAGCCTCAGCCAAAATATGCTCAGATAGGTTGATGTGTGTGTTGGGGCACCTGTTCTCACCCCAGACCAGCAACACCGGCATTACCGGAAGAAGAACAAAACTGTAAGTCCAGCCCCACTCTAAGCCTTCTAAATTAGACATCTGAGTCTAGGGTCAGTAGTCCACGCTTTATTTTCAGAGAAATAATCTCCCTTTCAACTGACGGCTCTTCTAGTGCTTCATTAAAGGCAAGGTTTCAAATCATAGTGTGGGTATTTACGATTGAAAGGAGATTTCCACCGGTAATAACGTCCTTTTTTCTAAATTGAAGGTAAGGTGCAATTGGGTGCACACTGTAAAACCCACGTCATTTGCTTGGTAGGCAACTTTTAAGACTCATCAGCTGGAACCAATATGGCAGCAATACCTCCTGCTCAGGTCTGAATTGATCACAGCTAGAATTCCAGAAAACACTAAGAGCCATTCTGGCTAATGTGAAATCTGTGGATGACAGGCTTGGTTTCCTTAATGGAAAACCAACATGGCTTTCTTCAGCAAATGGTGAAGGGAGGATTAAAAAGGCATTAAGCTGCCTCCTTTGCAATGTCAAGTATGCATTCAAATTCAAGACAGCATTTAAAATATTAAAACACCCAGTGATTTTATTACTAGCTCATTTAAAATGGCGACTATGAAAAATTCAGTTCATGCTATCCAATAAAGGCTCAGGAGACACTTAAAAATACACAGAGATAACTGAATTTTTAAAGTTCCTTATTAACTTCTTTCCCCTCATCTATTACCATTGCTATTTTCCAGCTGTATAAACAGTCTGGACAGTATGCCCTGAATGAATTCACCGTTCAGAAAACAACATAATTACAGCCATTCCAGCAAACCGAGTGCCAAAAAAGTTACAAATTAATTGAAGGTTAGCTTTGAAAATTAAATCCTAGTCAGCTTGAAGTCATCTTTTAGGCTACTTTCTACAGAACTAAATAGAGAATTCATGCCATGTCAATTTGGTTGCCAGAGTTTCCAAGTTCAGGTGGACAAATGGCCTCCCCAGTCACCACTTTCCTGTGATCTGATACTGCTAATTCCCAGTGACACTTGCTTACTCTGCCTTAAAACATGCTTATAATTTACTCAAGATATAACCGCTTCTTCCTCTCTTGTAGCTAAGGCTTAGAAAATTCCAATTCATCTTGCTTTAATCTATCTGATGGAAGTTTCTGGGCATATCATCAAAATTCTTGCCCCTTATTTTTTATTTTTTTCAGACCTACAAAACATTTGAAAAGATAGTATAAAAACTTCCTGCACACACACCCCTCACCCATGTTTCCCAAATGTCAACACGTTTACATATTAATTAATGTGAATAACCATAGTTTATCAAAATCAGAAAATTAACATTAAACTCAGAGTCATTATGTAACTGACAGACCTTATTCAAATTTCACCAGTTCTTTTCAATCCAGGATCATTCTTGATATTTATCATGTTTCTTTAATTTCCTTTAATCTGATCATCACTCAGATTTTAAATCCAAAAACCATCCCCCAAGTGCCCACTGTGTGCCAGACTGTGGCAAGCCCTGGGAGGCTCTGACCTTCAATACACTCATACCAGATCGGCAGCATCCAAACTAAACCAAAACCCAGACACAGAAGAATGTGCAGAAGTATTGTTTCTTTTAGGAAAAACAACAACATTATGGCTCAGATTTGGAAAAAATGGAAACATTAGTAAAGATGAACTCAAGCTAAGAGGTTCTTGCCTCCTGCTTCCGTAAGATTGGTGGTTCGCGGCTGAAAGCAGAATCCACAGTAATTGTCTGCAACTGCAAGCTACAAAACTAGCTTTGTGGTCAACACTTTTATTCCCAGATCCTAAACAAAGGATGACAAACAGCAAGGGCTCAGTAAAAGTCAAAGAGAGTGGGGACTTGGGACGTCTCACAAGTCTACTTGAGGATTTTGAACATACAGGCTACCTGCTGGGGTCAGCCCCAAACCCCTACTAACAGTGAAGAAACACATTCAAACTACAAATTAAATAAAGTTCAGAGGCTAATTAACCATCTGAGGGCTTTTTTCTTTTTGTACAGCTTTGAAACTAAATGTATAGAAACATATCATAAAAATTTGGCAGAGAGTCAGAGATTTCGGCTCAAAGTACTTCTGTATGCCGACCTGCTCTTCACTTACTACTGCGTTCTTCTAGTATCAAATTCATCTACATGGCTCACTGAAATCCATATTTGTCAGATTTCCAGAATTAGGAATTTGAGAAACCATCACAGGTTGCCAATCCAACATTCTGGTGCTTTATAAAAGTCTCTAATAGGAGATGCATATCCATACTAATTTCCTCACCCCATCCAACCTCAGGAGGACCTTCTGCAGAGTGTCACAAAAGCCCAGTCTCTATGTTACTCTCTTCTCTCGTCCCTGATTTTGTAAATATCAACCCAAGCTCTGTCTCTGCAGTCACATACAATAATTCAATTCACTCATATCTTCTGAAAATGTAAGTTCTAAAATGAACCGATCTGGTCCAGGGGTAGAGTGAGTCTGCCATCTAGTTATTACTGGTACTGCACTGATGGCTAGCTATTCCAGCAGTTCCATCACTGTGCCGACTTAGGCTGGCTTTTCAGATCAGAAAATGTGCTACCATCACTCAGCCTCACCTGCCCTGTTGTCACATACTAATGTAGACAGACTTTGGGGTCCTAAGCGTTCACTTGATATTGCTCTACCCTGGAATCCCCTCCATCATATCTGGCCACAGTTGGAGCTTTCTGAGATGTTCTGGATTACGGAGCAAGTACACGAGTTCCCTGCCTTTTTTCTGTCATCCACTAATCATCAACAACAAAATTTAAAATACGGAAAGAGTTAAAATCATTGTAACGAAGCGCAAGTGTGGTCGATTCTCTACTGATAAGCTCGGCTTTATCTAGCAGCAGTCTCTGGGGTCTGATCAAATGATGGCGAGGTCCCTCGTCTGCTGCATCATCCTACCCACGCCCTACCACTTGTATTCAAAGACAGCCACAGATTTTGCCCAATGTGTTGCTGAAATCCAAGGTGAGTCAGCTTGAAGCGAGCCTCTCATTTCACAAGATGAGAACGGCCTGGCTTCACAAGGCTTGGCAACAAGGCATGCAATATAGGCTGAGTCATGAACATTTCATCTACTGCATTCAGCCAACAGAAAACTGCATCAGCTACCCAGGTCACTGTAGACCGCGTGCTGCTTATCCAGTGGTGTTACATGTACTTGAAACACTGCGCCTGTGTTCCCCCTCAAGGGCAACTTTCAACTTTAGTTCTCTCTTTCTCTTTGACCCGAGTACTCTGCACACATCAGCTTTCCTGATTTCCTAGAATATTCTGCTCAGCACTCTGTCCCCCTTTTGCATGCATGTGTCCCCTCGGTAGAAGTCTAACTTTCCTCACCAGGAACCTCTATTCATGAGTTTTACTCGACTAAACCTCAGAAATTCCAACATGATTATGTTTACTTGCTTGGGCCGAAATCTCAAATGTATTTAAAACGTCTTCACCCACTCTAAGTCATCAACAATCCACTGACATTCACCGGGTGTCACACGCACTGCCTCTTATTTTCTGCCCAGGTATTACATCCACGAAACTCTGTGTGTTTGCTGCATGATGTTTTTCTGTGTATCGTAAGACATTTATCGACACTGCATGATGAATCTGCTTCTGGTGAAACCAGAATTAGAATACAGAGCACCCCTGGTACAAACGCATACACGTGAGAGACAATGTGTTACGTTTTGTAAGAGTCATGCCAAGGGCGGGAGGGATTTCAGGTTTAATTTTAGTGAATTGTCAGCTAATAGAAGTAAGCAGATTTTATACTTCTAATGTAAAAGTACTTTGCAAATTTTCCTGAACCTGTAAATATGACTCTTTCAAATGTTCCCCTGCATAAGCTAATAAGTTTAAAAGAAGTTTAGGTGGATCAATGGATTAAAAAATGTATTCTTTTGCCCATTGTTTCAAATACAGTTTTCTCTCTTCACTGAGGGTCATTTAAATCGATTCTACCTTAAGTATTGCTCAGATAACACAAAATGAAAAACACATTGGAGTAACTCACCAAAGCACAAACAAGTATCATGTGTGACTGCATGATCTACATTTTAAAAACATATTCAAAATGAAACCTGAACTTGACCCTTCATCACTAGGAAACAATGACTTCTATTCATTTAGTACTTAATATCGGTAAGTTTTTTTTTTCTTCCATTAACGTATTTCATTTTTGGAGCAATGGGGTAAAGCAGGTGACATACACTGCGCTTTGAAGACAAGTAAAGGGGCAGTGGCGAAGGTCCGACTTTCTCGATGCTTCACATATCATGACTGCCCCAGGATCGGTACCCAAGCAGCCCCATTCCACCCTTTACTCTCTACCTCTCTGCCTCAGCACGGGCATTGGCAGTCACTGGCCAACCTTGAACAGTGCCCCAGCCTTACCAGGCATGCATACACCTGAGTCGTTTTACTTGGTATCGCCCCTTCAGCCCTCTCATGTTGCCTTTCCTTGGCTGGCAAGACCGTGAGTACTCCAGGAAAGGCATACATGCGCCGACATTGAGGAACCTACCTGCTGTCAGGGTGCCCGCCATCCTTTCACGGCAGAGTATTTTCGTTTGCTGCGTTTCAGTGGAAACGTCCTAGTCCTGGCTCGTTGTGACACCCCGAAGCGTGCAGGTCCCCCACAGCCTCTGAACCCCTCTGCTGAAGAACGAGAGGTGCACCTTTGGTTCCCCTGTTGTCCTCAGGTGAATCACTAAAAAAGAGTAAGAAGAAATCAGCCCTGCATTTTACGGTGGCCCAAAGCCTGTGGAAACCATTCTACACCTAGAGTGTTTGGGGGAAGAGATGAGGACAGCCCTCTCTTCATATTTAAGGAAGTTCTGGTCTGCCATGTTTAATTCACCACTTTTCTAAAAAATAAGAAAATAAAAAACGCTTTCTGACCTCATTTACCTCATTTCAGACTCCACAAACTAAGAAATTCCCTGAGAAATCTAAGGGGCACTGTCCTCCGGAACCAGCCCCCCTCACCTGACGGTTTGGAGGAGAATGACCGTAACTCCGCTCTCCAAATGGTCTGGGTCCCCGCGGACAGACCTGTGCACTGGCCGGGCGCAGCGACGCGGCCCCTCACGCTGGTTGCTTACTTCAGGGGCTCTCTCTTTGGCCTCTGGTAGCGTGAGGGCAGAAACTCCCTTCCCACACTGGGAAGGGCGACTTTAGAAAGCGAAAACACACCCCCAGAAGGGCCGCTCCCTCTGCTTCACTAAGGCCTCTGGGTTTTTTTCCCCCTAAGAGATGAAGGATGAGTACAGGACACACAGAACTTCAGTCAATAGGTCTATTATTATGATTGGCTGAAAACCGTAAAATGCCTCCATCAGGCCACCGTGTTACATCTTGTGTTACATTATGGTGATAAATAGTCCTTTATCCGTGACGTCACCTGCTAATCTATTCCAAAAACCCTGCCATTACGCATCCCTCAAGCTCCTGCCAGCGTGCTGGGGAAAAAATCCTGAACACGGTGACGCCACACAGGACGGCGCTTGATTCTGGAGCTCAGACACTGTTACTTTCATGTCATACCGCGAATCAATTGCTTCTTCACTTCCCGAAGTTATCTCAACGCTCAGCTCTGGGCATTCTGACTCATGTACTCGTAATTGTTCATAATTTCCATCGGAACTGGACAGAGTCCATTTGCACTCACGCTGCTTTATTAGTACTGGATGACATATTTTTGCCATCTTGCTCTGGGTCGAGTTTAATCCTACTGACAAGCCTTTAACATAGAAACCTGGTGTGGAACGCCTGAGCCTTCTCAGGAGCTATGTAAAAGGCCATGCGGCAGGTGCTATCAGCACGTTTGGGATTTGGGTCTGAATTTATACAAAATGTTCTCATAAAATCAGGCCTTTTCAGCTCTTAGAAAATACTATTTATTAAAATAAAATCAAGAAGAAGGTGTGAAGATATTTTAAATTCTACTCTCAAATGTAATAAGCTCTTTTAAACACACCCACAAAAGATACTCTTATGCTGCTTTGTCTAACATACCCTATGGTGTATTATAGGGTCTTCTTAAAAAAAGAGAAATGTAAAGTTGCCCATGTTCACTACTCAGAACAAGAGGAAACACAATACAGAGGAAACACTGACTGCTCACTGGAATTTCATTCAAAGCCATGAGGCCTACCATGTTTAATTTACTTGTAGCTTTAATTCAGAGAATCTGGGAGTTGTTTTCAGCTGATCAGCACAAGGGAGATGCCACAGCTCCAATTATTTCTTGGTTCTCATATAAGATTATTGGCTTACAAAGGAGAGATAAACAAATATAAACTGCTCAAGCTTAAATGGGTTACATCCTACATCCATCTGCTACCCTCATTTGTATATTTTATTTAAAAACACTTGTTTGATGGACATATGAAAAACAGTTTGCTAATATGTTTATTGGGGAAAAAGATAAAACTGGATTTTTTGACTTTTTTATTCTTTTATGCTGGATACAACTGGCAGCAAACTATTTACCTGAAAGTGCTACTCTTTTCCCATCAGTCATGAGAAACAATGAAAAAAATCAAATTCCTTTAAAAACAGCGCCTGTCCCCTTTCTCTGACCACCTCTCAGCCATCCTCGCTGATGGAATCCACACAAGTCACTTGCTGGAGCAGAGAAAGCAGTTCTAAAAACCAAACGCTCTTCAGCCAGTCTTGACGGGAGCTTGGCTCCAACTCAGCACTCAAAGGAAATACATTCCCGCTTCTCCTGGTCTGAGGCTTGCTTCACGTGCGGCGTCCAAAGGGGCGACTGGCCCTTGTCCCCCAATGCAACCTTCTTCAAAGCCGTTGTTCCAATTTCCCTTCTTTCCTTACTCATTCCCTGCCTTCCAGCCCTTTCTCTTACTGATGAGACTACATTTGTCATTGAGGAGAAGCATATTTTAAGTACGTCTAAGCATCCAAGTCAGTCTGTCCTCTCAGCTACCACACACACACACACACACACACACACACTCTCCCACTCTCGCCTCACACCCTCTCTCCTCTCCATTGTGCAGCAACTGCTGTTCTTGCCACCTTCCTGCTTCCTGGTGGGTCTGTAATTGTCATCTCATCCCTGGAGCAACATCAGGATCACTCAATAAATTGATTGTCAGGGGACAGTTGAAGAACAGAACAGCTTGAGCTCGAGAAGCCAAGTGCCTGATGGCCTCCAGCCCAGAAAAAGGAAGCAATGAGGATGTACACGGCCCACCCCGTTCCACTCCTCTTACCCATTAATGCGAAGTAGGCACAAGTGCGTTTCATTCTCTACTTCTGCTCAGAGACGGCAAGCGACAACACAAAGGAGATTAAAGAATTAAAGAAAACCATCCCTGATGTTTCTTTATTTTTTTAAGTATAAAACTGGGAATGAGATATCTGGCTCCTGGATTTGAAAAGTTCCTTCGAGCCTTCCTTGTGTTACAGGCACTTGCCCCATTTTCGTGCCGACACAGCGCGTCCTGCCCAGATCATCTAGAAGTGGTACTTGGGTGGGGTTCCGATATCATTGTCCCTTATTTAAAATACCGTTTCATTGTTATATCTGTAAGCTTCCAGCTCTGAGACTCTGATGTGCGTTCTCTTTCAGAAACCCACCACGAAGGTGCCTTCTGTCTCGGCAGCCCGCACTGGAAGCATGTTGCGGCTTTTGCTAGAAAGAGCCCTGGGGAAACTCAACCTACATTTCCAGCCACCTCTGATTCTGTTTATGGGAGAAGACTGAGATCATGGGCGAACTTCGGAACTCGGACAAGCGAAACTTCTGCTAGGAGATCATTGCATTTACCAGTTCAAGGGGACCTGGCCAGGACTATGGGTGGAAAATGTATGAGTTTGGGGCCTGCTTCGTGATGTGATCATGAAAGGTCCCTGAAAAATGTAAGGCTTCTCCTGCCAACTCCATGCTGCAGACAAGAAGATTCATATGCTTGTGCACTATTTTTTCATAGACGTTAACAGGGTAGCTCGACTGGACTCCACATCTCCTGTTTCTACTCCCAAATAGCCACGTTTGCTTATGAGATGAATCTTCAGTGTTTGTGAAGGTAACAGACAAGGAATGATAACATCCCTGTGTCAATTAAAAATAAAACAACTAAACATATTAGACACTAATCTACACATAATCCAATAGTGCAAATATACAATTCTACTCTTATTTTCATAGATATCCATTAAATAAGCAAACACCACAACATCAACAAGTTCTCAGTCAGTCACTAACTATTTATTTAAGATACTTCTGTGCCAAGCACTAGGCCTGCTTTGGGTCACTGAAATAGTTAGGACAGCATGCTGGAGCCGGCCCTCGTGACGTGGGCATGCAGTCCCAGGACTCTGGAAGGACGAGATAGCAGGATGCAAGCTGAAGCCTGGCTTGAGCCCACGTGCAACTGAGTGGGACCGTGTCTCAAAATAATTTTTAAAAAATGGGCTGGGGATATAGTTCAGACTGAAGGCCTAGGCTCGTTGCCCAGCATAGCCAAGAAATAATATATGAACCGACATGGTGTTGGACGTGGGGGAATTCAGAGCCTAGCAACCAAGACAAGGCAAGGCAAGTTTCAGAAGGAAAGAAAGAAAGAAAAGAAGATGGCAGCAGCAAATCTGACTTTTAAAGCATAATTAGGTCAGGGGAAGACACAAGACATATAAAGGCACGTCAAGTCGGGACAGTAACATGCACAAAGTTGCTGAGAAAAGATTTCTGGCCCAGGTAGAATTATGAGGCCGCACAGTCTCTCACTGGCCTCTCTATCTTATTAAATGTTGCAGAAAATAAAAACGTGAATAGGTAAAATCCAAAAGGCAGAGCTGAGCTCAAGTACAACAACTTTAAAAATATCTGTGGCCTAAAGAAGACGAATAGCAGGTAAGTTTGCCAGGCCTGATCCTGAAGCTGTGTGTCTGCTACTCTCAGCTATGGGTACCAGAAAGGAATGGTAGGAATTCTCGCTGCTATGAGCAAAAAGAGACTGAAAATGTCCCATACACTGGATGGTGACAGCTGGGCTAGCAGTGGGGGCTACCTGCCAAAAGTCTATGACAGCCCAGAGTTCAAGAAAGCCCTCTGGATGGTGTCCTCAATCCCTTCAAATTTAGAACCAATAAAAAAGGAGAGGGAGAGGAAAAGATTAGTAAGAGTCAGAAGGACAGACATCCAAGTGTGTCCAAATTGTCACTTGTGTGCACAGCCAACAGGCCTGGGAACAGTTCTCTGCTTCAGACAGACCTTTCCACCCAGGAGAGGGTACTCATGTGAAACGCCAAAGTTCCGATCTTTGCCAAGGGGGCAAGAGTGCCTCATCTCAGCTTTCAGATAGCTTTCACCCAAGCCCCCAAAGCAAAGCCCAGAAGCATCTAAGGCACACCTATTTGTTCAGTCCCACAAACACTCCGACCAAACAAGAGACTCCCGCCCCTGGGCGGGGCACTCAGAGGGTGGGGCTCCAGCAGAGGCATCACTTCCTGAGGCTTCCTCTAAGCTTCTCTTTTCTAGCAAGGACATCTTTTCTAGGGCCATTATTTACATTGCATTCTGTATTTCTGTGCCTGGAAGTAATAGAAAAGGCCTGACAGACCTGACTGGCTCAGTGATAACATGTTTTATCCTAATTTTCATCATGAACCCAAAGTGCCAGTCAGAGATCTAGTGGCGAATTGGACAATCTGGGCAGCTGGATAGCAGCAAGCCCAACATGCTGAATACACAGGCACGATGGCAGAAGGGCAGGAAGATGACAGAGCCCCCTCAAAATCAGCCTCAGACTCCAAAACAGAGGGGAGAGCAGGAGGGAGGACCAGCGAAATCGTTCTATCAGCGAATAAAATACCCTCAATGAAATGGGACTATTGAGACAATTGTAAGTTGCTTTAAAATAACCATATTTAATGCTCTCAAAGTGTTAAGAAAATAACAACATTTGGAATAAGTAACAAGTTCATAGGGAGATTTTCAAAGAGTAAATGAAAATGAGTTATCTGTTAGAAAAGACAGTTGCATTTTAGAAAGACGAAACATAGTTTGTGAAATAAATTGAAAACAGTAATGGGCATGCTGCAACAGACCCCAGCCAAAGAAAGAACTGATGAGATGGAAAACAAAAGCGAGACACTGGCCAGCAGAGCAGCACAGCAGGGTGAAATGTGAAAGCGCAACTTCAGGACAGAGAGAGCAAACTGAAAGGTCCAGTGCGCACCCATAGGCATCCGAAGAGAGGAGGGCGGGCAGGCGGGCGGGCCAAATTAGAGAGAAGATGGCTGAGAATTGCCGCGACCAGAGCAAAGGTCCTGCGCTCTCAGATGGGAAGTATGTATCAAGTGCAAGGCACAGCAAACACTAAACCTGTGCTGAACACCATCACCAAGCCACCGAGAGGAGAGCCGGTGCCGAGCCCCGGGCAACACTAGGATGAGATGCCTAGAGAACACGGAATGGGGCAGGCCTGGAAGCGGCACCAAGGATGGCCTCGGGAAGAGTCACAGGGAGAGAAAAGTGTGCCTCACCCCACATGTGAAGGGGAGCAAAAACAACCGAGGGAAGCACACTTGGAAAAATAATACAAATTCAGCTAAAAATAAATGGTAAGCATGAAGCAGCACCGTGGAGGGGAGAGTGGAGAGGAGGCGTGATGAGATTCGTGGCAAGATTGCACGAGTTATCGGACACGAGAGGACAGGGGGCAGCGAGGGCTCAAGAACTCTCCAGCTGGGCCTGGGGGTCCAGGCCTGTCATCCCAACACTTTGGGAGGCTGAGGCAGGAGGATTACAAGTTTGAGCCCAGCCTGGGCAACCCAGCAACCTACTAATGAGACCCTGTCTAAAAATAATAACTAAAAATGGGCTGGGGGTATAGTTTCAAGGCCCTGGGCTGGGACCTCAGTACCACCACCACCAAAAATAAAAATAAAAATAAAAAATAAAAAACTTTCCAGCTCCCTGTATAAGTGATAGGAAACTCAGACAATTAAGATAATTAGAAAAAAAAGTGACAGTGTGTGTCAATGGGGCAGGCCTGCAGGTGGCAGGACAGTGCTGGTATCAGAAACGGGCAGGCAGAGGGCTACCAAGCTGAGATGTTCTGCCCCACAGGACAGGGCTAACATGAGAATGGTAGTTATGAAATGGAGGTGGGAAAAATCGAGGAGGTAAGGTGACAAAAACTTTGAAAGCGGACAACGTCCAACCACCTGCACCATGGCGACTGGGTCCACCCATCAAGGTGGACATTGCTTTGATGAGAGAACTACAGTTTGAACAAAAATATCAAAAATAAGTCCTAGGGAAATTCTGACCGTGACTTAGACCTTATACTGACTGAGCGTCGGGTGCCCCATGCGGTTTGGCAGCCACAGAGCCCATTTTCCTAGAGAATGAAAACACAGTGTTGCCTTTGCTCCACTGAGCGAACAATAAAGTTGAAGTTGAGGCATTTGAAAGGTCACCAGAATACGTCTTCACTTTCCTAGGAAGAAGGGCTAAGTGGCTCCTTTCAAGACCTGGATAATAGCTTCTAAATGAAGAAATGAATATCAAGGGCCTAGAGTGTTAACTCAAGCTAAGACTTTGAGGAGACCTTTGGAAATATTTCAAAAGATAGATTAGTGAAACAGTGAGGCAGAGATGAAGGGAACTGGCTGCCAGATCTGTCACAAGACACTGTGCCCGCCACGCTATTTATTTTCAGTGCCTACCCTATGATGTATCAAAATCACCTCTAAGACAGTCCTTATTGAGTAACACTGAGAAAAGTCAGAGATACTGGCCACCGTCGTGAGTTAACATTGTGGGCAATAATTTTTTTTTCTAACATTTATTCAGAATTGTAGTTGCATAACCGCTTCCCACTTGTAGTATTTTTGTGGAAGTTCTTTCTTAGTAATTATTCTAGTAAATACGATTCTTAGCATATACAACCAGTATTTTTTTCCCCCATTTTGTGGTTATTTCGGAACCTAAGACGCAGTGATGTCCCGTAGGATGTGTCTTTTGCCCACAACAATCCCTGAGGTAGACAGAGAAATGTAAAGTCCCCCTAAGCAGTCGATAATATTTAGACTGAAGAGTGGAAGAACGGCTTGCTTCAAGAAAGGCTCAGGGTTGGGACTGCAGCTCAATGGACAAAGCACTGTCCTAGGAAACGTGAGTCCCTCGGTGCAGACCCCACTGCCACGTAATAGCTGGGTGCGGTGGTGCACGCACGTAATTCCAGCCCGGGGCAGACCAAAGCAGAAGGATCGCCGTGAGTGTGAGTCCAGCCTGGACTACACCGTGAGTTCAGAACCAGCCTGCACTGAAGAGTGAGACCCTGTCTCAAAATGGGGCTCAAATGTCAGGGCTGTCGTAAGCGTCTGTACAGATGCGCTCTGCACACCTCCAGGGGCACTCTTCCGAGAGAATCTTAGGAACGACGCCCCCTGCAGCACTGAAAGCACGTGACACAGAGTACGCTCTGTGGTTGTGGGTGTTCCCCTCTCTCTCTGGACAGTCCCTTAGGAGGCTACACCTTCGGTTCAGGAGAGTTTGGTGAATGTGGTTAGCTGGCACAGAAGAGAAAAAAATCCACTTGCATGGAAAAAAGGCTGTGACCGGAGTGTCAGATGGAGCTAGGACTAAGTCTTAGAACTACTAGTTACCACTTCTGTGAATTTTGAAAGAGATGTGATCAAACAATATGGTGATTTAAAAAATTGTTACAGTCAGAGACACACTGCTATTTGCCTCCCTCAGAATACTCCTCCCTTCAAACACAACCCCCACTGTTTCTGCCACTTTCCGGAGCAGTTCTGGACAGCCTCTTTTGGTGAGTGTCATCACTTGCACCTGGGTGATTTCCCCCATGCCCTGTATCGATGCAAAATGAGGATCTTTCATGGTTATTTTTACCTTGAGGAAGAGACACAATTCACACAGTGCTAAATCCACAGAATTCGGTGGAGGAGGGCACACTGTATATTTTCATTGAACAGAAATTGCCGTAAGCATTTTGAATTGACTCAGGACACTGAGGCAGCCACAAGAAGACACGCATGGAACTGTGTCAGAACACGGCAGGAACAGCAGAAGACCACGTGTGAAGCCAGGGGCAGGCCCAGAAAACACGGGTCATGTGTCTTTTACCGTCATCATTTTTTATTGAATGTTCACCATATTTGTTGATCATGCCATTTCTTGACCTGTAGAATGGGGATAATAATAATTCTTTCTTAAGAGAACTGTTGGAAAAAATAAAATATTATGCAACCGTTTTTGCAGTGCTTTTCTCCAACAGAGCCTGGGTGGAATGTGACCAGTCACCTCTATCCCACCCCATCCCCATCACCATGGAAACTCTGGAAGGCTCTGTCTTCCTGTCTCTCACTCTTTCAACCTGTTCGGATTAAGACCTCACTAGAGGCAATCGCCTTTGCTACGGCTGGGTCTGCATTTGGATGAAGTGCAGTAAGCGTGGGAACCTGTGCTGTTGTCGGTGGCGAGGTCTGTCTGGAAGGCGCAGATACTTGGGGTTTGACCTGGAAGAACTGTCAGCTTGTCGAGACTGGGGAAGGCCCCTGGTGGAGCTTTGGGGTATTGACTTTCGGGCCAGGATGTAAGGGAGGGCACCCAACCCAGGCATCACTTCCACTGAGTAAAGAAGAAGAAGAAATATGGCTACAGCTGCTTCCTAGTCCAGCGCCGGCCGGCGTGGCTTCCGTCTGCAGCGAGGTGAGCAGTTCTCCAGCCACTGCCCTGTGCTTCTGCAGTTGTCAGCTGCCATGGATGAACTGTGTAAGATCTTCTGAAATGGTGAACCAAGTAAATCTGCCCTCGCTGAAACTGTGGATATCAGGTATTTTGTCTCAGTAACCAGGAGGTAACTAAGACACGGGATGTTAAGACAGAGCTGGGCCTATGCAAATAAATCCCTCTAATGGGGACAATGTGACGTCATAGCTCCGTGCAGGCAGAAGCCCTTGCTGTAATGGACAGGTCGTGCACCTCTGCTAGGCCACACACTGGACGCATCATCTCTGCCACAACTGCACTTGCTCCCCTCCGCGGGCGACCTGCTTAAAACGTGCAGTTTTTGAGTGAAGACAGTTTAGGCAAGGCTCTCCCCGCCTTGTTCAATTTCTTACTCCGCCGATCTTCACACAGACTCCGGAATGTGTAAATATGTTAATAGAATGGAGAAGATGAAGTGTGAGTATCAAAAAATCATCTTTACTCTAATAAATACAATGCTTAATAATATTCAATTTTGAGTACCAACACAGAAAAATACCTGAGAGGTAAATGGATTTTTTATTTTTCATTACCTCTTTTGACTAAGCATGAAATTCTGACTTCAGGAAAAAATGAAAGTCTGACAGAAAGAATGTGTGCAGCTGAGCTCTGTGAAAGGTGACGTGACCACAGATAGGCTGGCATCAGCTTCAGGCACTTGAGGGCAGCCAGAAAGTCAAGCCCCCCAAAACGGATGTCTGACACAGTCCCAGATGGGGTAAGCAGAGCTTGGCGAGGGGTGAAAAGTTGAATAGAACTGCATAAAATGAAGCAGAACATCACAGAAAAAGTTAATTTCCCTTCAAATCTGATGTTCCAGGTGTGATATCCCCAAAGCGTTTCCACCAAATTCCACATCACCCCAAATAGCATTATTCTCTCTCTCATTCTGCAGATCCTAATATTCACATCCTGCATGGCTCTCAAAGAAAGTCTTTTTTTTTCCCCCAATGGGAGAAGAGGAAAAAATATCCTTACTTTAATAATAGTTTGAAATATCACCCTTGGAAGCAAAATAATAATAAACTTCAATCAGTTTTTAATTCACTTAGTCCAACAAAAGAAGAAAAATTATGATCCCTTCAAATAGTCTAATTTTGTTATTTGTATCCATATTAAGCAAATATTATTTTCTTTCCAGTGGTGTGATAAAGGAGCATTTGTATTTCTTACAGTTGCACACTAAAGAGCATGAAACTTGCAGCCAGGAGTCGTGAGCTGAGTTTTCCTTTAGCTGGGCTACTAGGCGTAAATCCCGTGAGTGTCCTTGGGTCAGTTTTCTGTCAACATGAGGTTGCCAAAGTGGGCACCTGCTTAGTTCCTTAGAAATCAACAGTAAATGATCTCTTCTTCATGGAACTGTTTCTCCTGCCCTCATCTCTCTCTTTACGCATGACATAATAACCCATGACAGTAAAAGGGACAGGAATGTGAAATTACTCTGAGCAACGGTTCTTAGAGTAGGGACTACGGGTGGCAGGTCTCCAAGACAGACTGTTTTTTCAAAAAAGTGTTTCCCTCTTAACTTCTAAAATACATATATGTTTATATTGATACACAGAGCATAGCTGGATCAGAAGTTCAAAGATAAATTTATTTTTATTGTCCTGATGACTACTACATGACCAAGTATAGGCATTGATGTTTGTGTTTTTGTTTTGTATAAGTTTTACTTAAAAGCTCAGCAAAAATCTCTTAGGTTAGTTCTGCTTGGTCTTTTCGTAAGTATGAGTAGTTGCCTTACAACCAAAAATGACGAAAGGTAGAAAATGACAGCAATTGCCCTCATGATTTTGTGGGGAGTTTTCTCACCATTTATGTAAAACATGCTGGTAAAAATTCAGAATCAAATCTGCAGTATGCCACACACTTTGTCCATTGAGAGAGGACTCCTCAGCTGGGAGACTGCATTCTTCTTCTTGAGAAATACTCATAAAACATACATATCATTTGAATATTAGCACTACGACATAAATATAATAGTTACTCCTAAATAGGCTTCTTCTAAAGGAAAGCATTTAAATGCCTGAGGGGCTTTTCCCCCTTAAAAACTGCAAAATTCAAGCAAAGTAGTTATAATAACCAGCTTTATATCTTTATGTGAGGTCAACATTGAAAAATAAACAGAAAGTTAAAAAGAGAAGGAATATTCTACTTAAAAATTTCCTTTTCTATCCCTTACAAAGGTCAAAATATTTTCCCGTAAATAACTATTAACACATGAATTCTATTTTATTGTACTGAGTAATCCATATGGGTTTTGGGGTCATATTAACAAGGTACACCTGTGTTCTTCAGACTAACAACTGCTTCTATCTGCAATATCACATTCATTTCTGGAATACACATATGACAATCAAATATTTCCTCTTACAGTTCTCTGTCCTCTTTGTTCCTTTCAGGTGTTCCAAATCTGAATTGCACTGCACAAGTTATTTGATAAACCTGACTCTGTTCCAAATATCCCAGCAGGCTGCCCTTTTCCCATAATGCCATCCAGATGGCCTTCAACCCACGTGAAACTATTAGAGACACAATAATATTCCTAAAGTCCTTGTCCCACCAAGCCCCTCTTCTTGTGCTTCATTTATTGCCTCTGGTCTCACTTGCTAAAAGTGTAATATAGAAAAAAATTATAAAATTCACAGACTTCAGGTATCTTTAGGATTGTGTGCTCATAGGTGTTTCTCTTAAGTAGAAGAAAAAAGAAAAGAAATGGAGTAGAGGATAAGATACTGCTGACCACTGAGGAAAAGCGAAAGGCTCACAACATGAACTAAACCAAACAAAGACCTTTAAATCTACCAATCAAACGCCAGACAACACCTCGAATTTAGGTGAATGCTAAAGAAAGACAATTCCTCTCATCTAAAAAATCTATTCTTCAAAAGCTTAGTGACTCTTCACCTTGAAAAGGCAGACAAGGAGAAACGAAGCACGCCATAGTGAAGATTCAGCAGTGAGCAGTGTCAGCCATTTTGAAATGAGACAAAGAAGTGCCCGGGCCAACATCTTCTTCAAGCCTCTGGTTCATCTTGACCAAATGAGTATCTGTCAATTTTGACAGTTCAAAAATCTCTTCCAGACCTGTATTGCTCCAAGTAAAAGAATGAGTTTGACCAGGCAGATTTATTAAAGGTCAGTACTTAATGAGTCATCCCAGAAGCTAGAAGTCTCTAGGGCTTTATTTCTTTGCCCCGGAAGTACTCAAAAAGGCTAAAGTTCACCTTGAGGTTCCTCATTAGCACCTTTGTCCTTCTTCCCCTTATCCTTCATTCAGACCCACTAGAGACAAACGTAAATACATTTTGAGGAGTTAAATGTCGAAACATAAAACCACTATGCAGTGCTGCAAGAAAAGTCTAGGTCCAGGTGAATACGCGAGCTCAAAAACGTCCTTACCATCCTAATAACAGAAATGAAGCTGGAAGCAGAGCCAGAATCATGCAGATGGGCTGGCTCTTTCACTTACTGTTGTTTTGTTTTAAATGTTCTTAGCATAAAACCCAGCGATCAACAATTTCTTACTTTGGCCTAAGTACTGTGGATGTTCTTCCAGTCCATTTGTTGACATATACTTTCCATGTTAATAATAGCTAATTATTTGGCAAAAACAGCTCACAACCTATTTTCACTCCATCTCTCACAAAACAAGTGGCTTAGGAAAGATGACTCTCACGCTGACGTTGTTCATTCTTTCTGTAATAAATTACATGAAACTAGACTATTTGATCAACACCTGAAGACATTCTTTTGTAAGCATTTTGGTCTTCAAACATTTTAAAGAAGATATTCAGCTTTTTCTATTTTTTTAAATTACAGCAGTCATAAGCTTACAAATTGACACTTTAGAAGGGTACTCTATATTTAGTGTATCAAAAATACACTGTGAAGAATTCTTTTTTACAAGTGGCCTGGGAAGTAGTTTCAGTTTCATAATCTTGCAGCACCTTGACTTTTTTAGGGGAAGAGGGCAATGAATGACTGCAAAAATGTAAGGGCCAAGCATTGAGCCAAACACATTATCTTCACCCAGATCTTGCTCTCACACACTGTAGGAATCTCTGGCCTCCCTGCACTCCAGATCAGTCATGAACTAGAGCTGCCAGTATAATGCAAGGCCTGAAACTGCTGACGATGAAAATAGGTGAAGGTTCCAGAAAAGCAAGCACTGACCGCTGAGTCCATGATCCCGTATGACCTGGCAGCAAAGGCTCCTGACTGTCCTACCAAATGCCCTCCATGTCCTCTACCTAGGCGGGATTCATAACCATCTGCCATTCCAGGGTGACCATCTTTCCCAGAAAGGCAAATGCCAATGCACAGATGTGTTTTTATCTGAATATTGTCTGCTGAGATTTAAAATTTTTAGTCATTCTTTGCCTCATTCTCCTGCATTGTGACATAGCTGTCCTACCATCCAATTCTATGCTCTTCCTTATATTGGCTTTTCTAACCATTTTACTTTCAATAAAATTTTGATATGGAAAAACTATCACTATTATGTGGCCTCTAAGTTTTCTGGTCCATATAACCCACAAGTCAAATATTTTTAAGCATGTATATGCAACCATGCATCATTCCATTGAGATGTGATTTTAAAAAAATCTTATGAAGAATACTGTCACCTGCCATCCAATGGGAAGGCAGGGATCTCCAACACAAGAGGCAGCATATTTGCCCTAGTAACAGTGCAACTTGTTTCTACGTGTTTGGTGCACTCAGTCAGTCGTGACCTATGGTTGAAAAAAGCCATATTTTCATGTGTGCAGTAAAACATGAATCACAAGCAATGTGCTCACATGTAATTTTCTTTCAAACTGCAACAACGTACTAAAGAAGCACACGAATTGTTAAAATTAGCTTACGGTGATGCTGCGTGACCATGAAGACACTTTCTGTTTGGAGTGATTTTGTAATGGTTATGAATCCATTGAAAACAGCAGAGATCCTCCCATCAAAACCCCAACAGAATCTTGAAAGAGTAGGTAAGGTGATTTAAAGAGGCAGCTGGCGACCTGGGAAAATTCTCAGGATCCAAGCATCTCTCACAGTTTCATCCATAACATCTTAACAGCAGATGTGAACGTGAGAGCAGCTAGGGCAAAATTTGTCCCACACATTCTGACTGTGGAAACACAGCAACAGAGTCCCTGTCCTTCACATTGCATGATCACGCTGGACCAGATCTCAGCTTTTTATAAAATGCCATCCCAGGAGATGGAGCTTGGGTCTGCTGGTATGATCACAAGACCAAGATCCAACATCAAGATGATATTGTGTTTTTGACCTTGACAGAACTGTGCAGTATGTTTACACACAGCAGTAATGCGATAAACTCTGAATACCACGCAGGCTTGCTACGCATTTCAGAAACAATGCATGTGGACAAAGGCCTGAGGAATGGGCAAACAGCTTCCTCCTCTACCACGGCACTGCATGTCACACACACCCTGCTTCCACTATGCCATCCTGTCAAATCAAATACTGTGCTAGGTCCTTGTCCACCTTTTGCACTGGACCTCTGACTGTGTGACTTCCGTTTCCTCCCCAAAGCCAAAACGAGCATGAAACATAGTGATTGATTCAGGACATCAAAGCAGCCACCACAGCGGAACCAAAGACTCCCAGAAAAGTATTTCCTCAACTGAGGGGAAGTATTTTGATGGGGATTAATAGTAATGTATCTTTCACTTTATAAATTTCTAGTTTGAACATTCATTGCATTTTTATTACATCTTATGCAACAGTATACATGTATTACTGCATAAATAGGTCAAATATAGAAGACAGAAAATCATAAATGATCAGTATAAATGAAGATAATAGAAGTGATCATATTGTGTTTAATGCAATAGATCATCTTGTATAATTTCTAAAATATGCACGATAAAAATTGGTAATTTCTGTTTTTCTAAGATAGATTAAAATGAAAACATGATTATTCAATACCTAAACTATTTTTATTATCAAACATCATATATAATACCATCGGTCATGTGTCACATGCTTCTGTTTGCAGAAGAACTCATCGGTGTAACAAAGAGAACTTCCAAGGAGCTCAGAAAACAGCTGCTGCATTAGTTTGGGTTCTTTCAAAAGACAGAATTTACAGATTTTATCACAGAAAGGTCTATTAGGAAGGCTTACAGATCCCAGGACAGAGATGGTCCAAGGTGGCTGCTCAGCCGTGAGCAGATCTCCTGTCGGGACTGCAGGACAGCTGGTGAGGTGAGAGTCTCCTGCAGATCCCCGGTGACGACCGGAGCCTGAAGAGTAACAGTGGGCACACAGGCGCAAGTCGAGACTGGAGTGAATCTGTGCTGACGATCTGCCGTGTGTAGCAAGTCGGCGTCCGTAGACAATTGCGAAAGTGAGAGCTTTCCCAGAGGAAGAAGCTGTGACAATCTTCCCTCTTCCTTCCTTTTATACCCTTGGAGTTCCAGTTGGCCCTCCCACATCTCGGGGGGGGGTGGGGGGGTGGGGGCGGAGAGGCTCTTCTTTCATTGTCCAGTCCTCAAATGGCTCACACTTTAACCCAGACCAGTTCTTGATCCCCCATCTAGGGTAGTTGGCAAATCCTAACCCTAATGGAGGTGTGGGTCCTGATCCCCTCAAGTTGACGTGATCCCTTCAATGAACACAGCTGCCTTGTTTGATTTTAAGTCATTAGCATACTGGGTGACTGTCTGACTTTTGGACTGAAAGAGAAGAATGGCCCTGAGACAGTTGCCATGACAACCTTGTCCTTGTGTCCCAGAGAGCTCATGCTTACAGATATATATACAGATGTGGATGGACAGGGACAGACAGATTTCCAAAAACTGGAGAAAGATTCCATTTTCCCAACTGTTCCACTTCTAACATTTCAACAACTGAATAATATGATACTGACAGTGAGACACAGAGAGCAGCCTATGAAAGTCTTTTTCAGTTCAGAGAATTGAATGAATTAAAAGCTCGCAGTCTGGAGTGGAAAAGCATGTGGTTGTTCAAGAGACTAACATTAAACGGAAGCCAAGAAGTTGGAATCAGGACTGTAAGAAGGAGGCCTTCACGGTGTCTCAAGAAGCAGCAAGACCCCAGCCTTGACCAACTAACGGGCGAAAGGGCAGAAGGTCTTGTTCTGTGGGGAGCACCCCAGGGCTCCCTGTAGGGCCAAAGAGCGAAGCGCCGCCAGAGTCCAACCCCCTGGAGTTCCACCATCCAGGCACGCGGAAGCTGTGGCTGCCACAGCTCAAGGGAGCCAGACTACTGCTCAAGGCAGTGGTGGATCTTGGCAATGTCCACATGGTCCCGGCTTTACAGACGCGCATAGTGCAAGTCGTGGGGTTCCTGAAGGCGTCCACCCAGATTTAACAGGAAGGTCTGGGAGGGCAGTGCACGAAGTTGTGGAGGGGATGCTTACAGTGCAATGGAGAGCCCAGAAATTTGGAGAAGCCAGGAGCATGGATCACCAGCTGAGAACAGCTGCAGGCCTGAGCGGACCCAGCCGGAAGGAGAGGGGCTGGATGTCGCAGCCAGCAGCAACGCTGCAGGGTGGGCCGCCCACGCCCTGTGGAGTTCGCACTCCACCACGATTTATCCAAGGTGCATTTGTTTTTGGTTCAGCTGGGTTTTATTTGCTTTCACATCTCGAAATATACGGAGTACTTCAGAATAAAATGGTTACTGACTACTAGTCCAAATGTCGCAACTTTTTTTTTCAGATGCAAAGGCCACGGGTCGACTTGGCTATAATTGATCTCAAGCCACATGCTGCGGCCAGAGGTCAGCGGCCCAGTGTTATTTTTGTTTGTTTTGTTTGCTCTTCGCATCAGAGCTGTAGGCTCCTCCCACTGCATACTGTTGTCCCTTCACTCGCCTCAAAATGGGGCCACGCAGCACTTACAGCACTCGCTTGGACCTCAGTTGGACAGTGACTTACTAGTGAACTTCACTTAATGTATAAATGATGCTATACAAATTTATTGAAGAAAGAAAATCATGACATCAAAATAAACATATCAACTGCTTTCATGCTTCTTCGTTCTCTCCCATTCGATATCGTACAGCACAAAATCTAGATGTCATTACCAACAATGAAGTTTATATTAAGATTCGTTACTTAATATATCACACGAGCCTGCCATGTTTTTACAATGTCTTCACAATGGTTATCTTAATGCTTGAATAATTTACAGAGTTCATGAATTATGCTGACATTCTATCATTAGAGCATTTAGGTTTTTGTAATATCACTACACTATAATCATGAAATTATCATTTTGGTACATGAAGTTTTCTTTTACTCTTAATTATTTTCTCTCACTAAAACTTCATGAAAAGACATTGTTAACTCTTGATCTGTCATTTTCCAAGCCCGGCGGTCATAACACTGCTGCTGGTAGGGAGCCTGCCGATCTCTCTGCAGCCTCAGCCTGTGAAAATCTGCCCTTTCCCTTCCTTTCCTTTCTCCCTCCCTCCCTCCTGTCCTTCCCCCACCTCCCTCCCTCCCTCCCGCCTTCCTTCCATCACCCCCCAAGTCCCTTATTTCCTATTGCCTCTTCTCTCTTCCTCCCTTCACTTAGGGAAGGTGAAGTTTTGTTTGCCTCATGTTGGTGTGGCATTCCTCGTTCATTGAGGAGGACGAACATTTTCCCACTCACTACTGCTTCTTCTCTCTGTGAATTGTGTGTTTCTGCTACAACCCCGTTCATTACTTAAAGGAATCCAACTTTCCTTACAGAACTCAACTGGAATGTGCTTTTTATGCCTGATCACACACAGGTGCATGACCCGGGCAAGTTCTTTTATTTCCTTATTGTTGGGCTTCTAATCTTTAAAATATAGGAATAACCATCTTATGAAGATGTTGGGAGAATTAATCAATATATACCAGTGTCAAAGAAAATTTTCATGTACACAGTAATAAATGTATCATATATATACACACATACATATGCTGTCTAAAATATTTGAGATGCTATTTGCTTTTAGTCACTCTCTGACCCTCTGTTTATTTTCTTTTATCTCTCCAGTCAAGTATCAATTCATTAACTTAGGAAGCTTCACAATTACGTTGGTGCTTAATTTGTGCTAGCGTATCCTGGTTTGATGGGCCTCTTCATAAAGGGGATTTTTATAAGTATACAGTTTAAACTCCAGTAGCAAATTGTAGCAATTATATACAGAGACCTCAGAGTTTCCCAAACTAGTTGACAACCATGTCGATCACTGAGAGCACTGAGGTTTATGGACCAGGTCAAGGCATTCATGCCAAGGCTATCCTTGTATGCCACATAGGGCCACCGAAAAGCTCTTCATGCATTGTCTTGTAAGCACCTCAGATTCCAACAAGGCATTTCTTAAACACTTCCCAATGTATCAAGACAATACAAGGTGGCTTCTCTACCTTCGAGAGTTCATAAGTTTGTTCAATAAATATACAGCAGGTCCCTGTAGACCTCCATTCTCACAATGAGGACCATAGGAGGTGGGGCAGGGTTCAAGCATATGACTAGAAAAAGTGCTCAGTTCCATTTTGGAAATATGAACCGAGGGCTAGAAGGACTTACTCGACAGGTAGTTGGAAAAATCCGCTTGGAGACAGAACACTGTAAACTAGAACCACAGACAGCAGCAAAATCACAGGGGTGGGCAGGATCAATCGGAGGAGTTGTAAAGAAAGGGGAGAGCAGGAGCTTGTGTGGAGCCCAAGGAGGACAGGTGCCTGCACCTGCACCCACAAAGAGGCTGGTAAGAGGGGTCAGGAAGAAGAGCAGCAGGCACACTGGCACAGAGCCCAATGGAAGAGAAAGGTAAGACATTTGCCTTAGGAAGGAGGAAATGGCTAATGGCATCAGAACACGGTAAGAAGTCAAGGAAAGAATTACAAGTGGCCTTTAGTTTCATAAGACAGAGAGAGAAACAGCGGCTAAGGTCAATGACATTTTCAGCAGAGTGGTAAAAAAAAACTGGAGGACGTGGCGGCACAAGTGGTAGTCACAGAAATAGGGCAGGTAGAAACAGCTGGCTCAGGCACACTTGCTCTGAAGACTGACAACAAAAACGGACGAGGAAGCAAGAGGCACACGGAATAGAAGCAGCATGTTCTGTGTGTGTGTGTGTCTATAATGTCTCTTTACATACAGCAAATGTCTCCACCTATTTATTTACAAAAACAAGCCTGGCACACGCCCAAAGTCTTGGCACCCTGGATGGTTGAGGAAAGAGGACCACATGTTTGAACACCACCCAAGCAACTTAGCAATTTAGGGAGAATTTGTCTTAAAAATAAAAATATAGAGAAAGACTGGGGATGCATTAACAGTTCGGCACAGAGGCCCGGAATAAAGCTCCAGTGCCGAAGACATAAAAGATGGTATCATCTTATGTTTTTTGAAAACTCAAGAAGCAGAACACCGTGAAATGAGAAGTTAAGATAAAAACGCATAGGACCTTGATAACCAAAACAGATTTTGCCAAATTTATACACATGAAAGTTTCTGGGTACCAATATAGGAAAGAGAAGAAATTCGTTGTTACTCATTATTTGATTTTGATTTTGGGTGATGTCCTTAAACTTAGTAAGTCGTGATTTATCCATCTCTATACAGGGGTACTACCGTCTGGCAGGACGTTGTGTTGGCAGTCACTGTGCACATACCTCAAGCCAGGTCTGTCTCAGGGATCCAGGTATCCAAAGTTCACAGGGACCATCATGGGTAGATAGATGACAGACAGATGATGGCTGAGGGACAGACAACAGGTAGGATCCTAATCTAAGCAGTGGATATGGAACTCACTTTCTGAAACAGCTCCAGATGCCATCTTGCATTTTGATCTCTTATATCTGCATCTTAAAGTTGGAAGAGACACCCAGTGCCTCTAATCTAAAATGTTCCTGGTCCAATCCATCTGAGTCCCATGAAGATATCCAATTTATCTCTTACACTCTGACCAGAGGGTTGAAATCCATTTGTCTTTTGCCTCTTACTGGAAGATCGGTTTAACATAAGATAGCTGATGACACAGAGCTAGATATACTAGCTTTCATGCACATGATCATTTAGAAATATTACTACTTAGCACTTTATAATGATGCCATACATGCTGAAAGGTCATCACAGACGGGGCAGAGTTGTTGAGCAGCCACTCACCGGTCCATATACGAAGGACGCCTGGTGCTTCCTGGACTGTCTTCTGTGGGGTGGGCCCTGTGTGCCCTGCCCCCTCAGGAGGTGGTGGCCTCCTGGAGCTGCACCCTTGTCTCCCTTTGTCACATCTTTGCCACCATTCGTCACTTTGTTAACTATAAGAAGCACCACAAGTCTTGACAGTCATTATCCCCCAAGGCATTCGTGTTATTTATACTTCTACTAGTTTTTCCTTATTCTTTTACCTCTATGGCGACTGTCATGACCTGCTGACATGGTTGATCTTGGAAAGGCTATGTGGCATATCTTTGGAATTACTAAGTTTCCAAAAACTGTCTCAGAAAACTAGTCTCC
The DNA here is from genome assembly GCA_004027205.1 of Ctenodactylus gundi. Taxonomy (NCBI): domain Eukaryota; kingdom Metazoa; phylum Chordata; class Mammalia; order Rodentia; family Ctenodactylidae; genus Ctenodactylus; species Ctenodactylus gundi. Next base: position 66,147 of record PVKB01002771.1, on the reverse strand, counting down.
ATTACCATGCAAGAAAGAAACAAAGAAGGAAATAAGGAGAGGAAGAAAGATAGACAATTGAGTTTTTCTACAATTAACAATCATAACAGCTTTCACTCATTGAGCACATACCATGTGCTAGGCATTGTTCCGAGAGGCTTATATATATTGCCCTATGTCGTAACCTTGAGAATCAGACGCCATAATTATTATACTTTATGGATGAGATCACAGAAGTATAGACTGGTTAGAGTGATTAGCTGATTTTCACTCAGTCACTCGGCTGGTAAGTAGTTAAGGTGCGCCACACAGCTCTCCTTCGCCTGCGAGTTTGTGTAACTGCTGCATCATCTTTTTTTGGCTCTTTGTAACGGCCTCTCTCTTAGTTAACCAATATTCATGGTCATGATCTTAGCTACTGTCCTTACTACGTTGAGGGGTTTTTTTAAAACATATGTGAGATGAGGTAGAAACCGCCCCCGAACTTGCCCTTGGTGGCACTCAGATGGTGCGTTTCAGTCACTTGTTCTGCACTTTTTTGTGGAATACTTTGCACACTGTGAATGACTCCAAAAATGTTTGTCAATCAATTCATGGCTCTAGTGCTGGTTTTTAAAGAATAAAGCTGGTCACATGCTAATAATTGTATTACAATGTTTCTGTATTAATTTGACAACTTGCATAATGAACCAATAAAAAGCCATTAAACCTTTTTAAACCATAGAAAATGAAGGGCTTTGAGAGAACAGCTCAGATCTATTCAGTCAAATAATGTAGTACAATTGAGTGACAAGATGGTCAGAAACACCAGCTCTCTTTTTAAATATTTATTGCTTTTTCTCCAAAAAGAAAAAGAAAAAATGATAATTTTAGGAAATCAGGAAATGGAAAAGAACAAAGAACTAAACCCTCCTAAAATCACATATATACCCGTGTCACCAGACTACATTTGAAGAATAGGTAAAAAAAACCCAAAAAAACCAAAGTCCTTGAGATATTAATATTGTGAATTTCACTACAGTCTCAATTTGTTACTGCTTAATTTAGATTTTGATCAATGATGCTCAAAATGTGTTTCGCATGTCTGTCCTTGCCCATTTTTTATGAATGGGTTCATATCTTGCTTATTTATATATATATTTGGAATATTTCACTACAGTTACGAAGTTTAAACTTCAAAGTATGTGAAAATGTATCCAAGAAAGGAGTCTCTTTATACTTTCACCCATAATTGCACCCACATTCCCCAACAGGCTACCATTCTTCTTTGTTTCTTCTTGACCTGGCCAGAGGACAGGACACATATATCAGCCACACACACACACACACACACACACACACACACACAGATGGCAGGTGGGTAGGTAGGCAGGTAGAGTTGTGTATCTACAGTTATGTTTTCTCTCTTTTTCCCATGCTAATGGCAGTATGTCACATATATGTTTTCTGCTTTATTCCTTCTCACTGGTCCCCTTACTGACAATGTCCGTGGCTGTTCTTGCTAATTTTCACTTAGGTTATACAATCGTCTTCTCTAATTTTGAGGGGAAAAGATGGGATTTTTTATCAGGATCATGTTACATTTATAAGTAAACTCAGTGAGGATTAGCATCTTAATGATGCCGAGCCTTTCCATCCAAGAACATTCCATGCCTTTCCATTTGTTCAGAAAATGTTGATGGCCTTCAAAAGTATTTTTTTCATATAAGCCTTACATTTCTTGCTAAATTTAGACCTATATATTTTCTTTTTTATTATTTTTGTGAAATTTCTCCCTTTCTAACTTTCAACTTATGTCTGTGAATGTGAAAACATTTGGTATCTATATATTACTTTAGTATCTGGGTATCTGAATGATTTTATTATTATAGTATCTTAGTTGATTTGATTGGTTTTCAAAGTATTTAAATATATCACTTGCAAGGCAATATTTTTACCTGATTATTGCCAATCTGCCTTTTTAACATTTTTTCATCTATGTGCATTGGCCAATTCACCTAATAATAACAAACACACTGAGGATGGTTGTCCCTTCTTGCTGCTAACATAAACAGAAATAATTCTAGTATTTCTCAAGCCAGTTTGAAGATAGGGCTTCTAGAACCCATATTAATTTGTTGAGCATGCCTTTAAGTATCTATGAAAATAGTTTCATAATTTTTCTTCTCTTACTGTTACATTAATAGATATTGCTAATATTGAACAATTTGGGTCATATGATTTTTAATATGCTTCTGGATTCCAGATATTAACTTAGGATTTTTGGATTGATATCCTAGGGATACATTGATCAGAACAGTGGTTGTTCAATCAGATTACTTATTACTAGAATTATTAGGGAGCAATTTAAAAATCACCAATCCTGACCTGCTTTCCACACGTACCATCTAATTGCATTAGAACCTATAAAGCTGCAGCCTAGGTCTCTGAGAAACCTAAATAGAGCCAGGTGTGGTAACACTTGTCTACTCTTCCCATTTTGTTTAAATTCAAAGTTTGTTATTGTTGTTGTTTCAAAATCAGTATTACGTTTACTAGTCAGAAGTATATCAGAAATTTCTCTTTTTTCATATGATCTGAAGCAGTTTAAGTGGCAATGGAATTACTTTTAAAAGATTTTATGGTAATTCGCCAGTGAAACCAACAGAGTATAGGTGTTTTATTTTAGGGGAGATAAGAGGGTAGAGATGTAAAACGTTCCTCTGCTTTTTCTATGGAAAAATATGATTCTTACAAAATCATTTTAGGTTTTTCACCTATATTTAAAAATTTTGTATTTGCAAAATACTAAGTAGTCCAGCTCTGATATTTCATTTTGCTCAGTGTTGTAATGATTCTCCTTTTCTTATTTTATGTATCATATTTAGCCTTTATCTTCAATAATTTAGCTAATACCTTCCCTAGACTGTGTGTGATTTTTCCCTGGTTTTCTAACCTGTTATTTTTTTGTTCTATTCTCTTATATCCTTTATTGTGATGTCTGTTCTTGCATCAGATGCTTTTTCTACTCTTACTATTTACTTATATAAGAATCAAAGTCTACAGATTTTCTTTGAACATTGCTTTAACGGTTGTGATGGTTATTGCTACACGGTCTTTTTTGTTTTTTACATATTCTGACACTTCGGTTTACACTTCCTCTTCAGCCGCTGATTTAAGACATTTACCTAAGGGAAATAGAAAATGATGTCTCTAAATCATTTATACTTTTAGTTTTGCTGCTTTGTGATCAGGAAACGTGTTCTTTTCTATTTAGACATCTGGGATAGTTGTGGTTTTCCTGTCTGCCTGGGACACTATGAGGTTAAGGGACCTGAATATTGGAAAACAGCCTTTTCTCTCTATTTTCATAAAACCGAGAGTCAACAAAACACCTCCATCGCTATGTTAGTCTTCTGCACAACCACCTTTTCCCCCTTCAATCACAGACTCTTAAGAGGTGAAATACATTATTGGTTTTATCTTCTCTTGTATATTTTATATTTTGATGCCATTGTACTGGTATCTAGGAAAATACAGCAATCTTATTGTCCCTGCCAGTTCTGTCCTCCGCATTACAATGGGCACGGTTTCCTCTTTGTGGCCTGTGTTCCCTTTTCTTTGATATTCATAGGGGGTGCCATCTACCCATCCAGTTCACACCAGCATGTCATGTCCTTGCCTGTCCTTTTAATTTTTCTGTTTCATTTTGTCATATGCATTTTCTATACACAATGGTGGTTCTCAACGTGTGTCCCCTTCTAGGATATCTGGCAATGTGTGGGGACCTTAGGAGTTGTGATTACTGAGGGGGCTTGCTGCTCACAGCTAGTCAGGATAACCCAGGGTTGTGGCTAAGCATGTTGCAGAATGGGCCAGCCCTGCCTGCCAACAGTCAAGGAGTTCTTCAGCCCAGATAGCTACGGCGGCCTTCAGGGACACGCCCTTAGGAACAATCCCTGATACATCTGATGGATTTATTAGTCTTTTAATCTTTAATTTTAGATTATTGCCATAATAATTTGCTCATCTGTCAGATTATATTTCTTTGTAGTTAGTCTTTAAATCTTTCACCTGTTGATCTGTTTTCTCTTGTATATTCACAGTTCTTTGAGCATTTAAAATGGATTATATAATTCATTCGATAAGTGTCTCATCATTGATTTTTACTACTATCTTTTGCCTCCCAATTTTGGGGGCTATAATCTAACAGTTCCTCTTATGATGAATAAAAAATGCGTCATGTTTTTTTTTCCTTCACGTCTAACTCCTTTCTCTCTCACTTGATTCTAGTGAATAATTCTTTTTAATATTTACCATTGCACCAATAAGTTTTTTAATACTTAATTTGTTCATGTGAAGTAGACTCACAGCTATTTTAGATAAATGAATACTCATTCATTCTTCAGCTTCCATCTACTGCTTTCTCCTAATTTATTGATCATATTAGTGTTACAATGGCATACTTGCTACTTGAAGCACGACCCAGGAACCAGTACCACTACAATTAGCTCAAAGAAATACAAAGTGTCAGACAACCCCTCGACTTAATCTTTCAGAATTTGCAGGCAACGTGACAGTCACGAGCATGTGACATCTCATTCTGTCACTCCGCTGCCCACGTTAGCTTTAGTAGTCCCGTAAGTACATCATGTTCACCACCAGTCCTCTCCTGTTTTCCCTCGTTTTCTCTTGTTTCATTACCTTCTCTTCTTGCAATTTCCTGTAGAACAGCGCACTGGAAAAATATGCTTCGTCTTATGAGTTCAAAACAGTGGCGTCCTAGCTTTCTCCTAAAGGAGGCTTTGATTAGATCTAAAATCCTTCACTGGCTTTCTTAAGTGTTTTGTACATTTAATTTTATTGTCTTTAGAGACTGGAGATTTCTGTGGGGAAATCTAGGGCCAGTTTGTTTCTCAGCCCATACAAACAGCTCAGTCTTTTTGCCGGGGTACACAAGCCCTCTAACTTGGCTAGGAAATTCTTCGTGTTGACAAAAATCAGCCCAATTTTTCTGGCACCTCGCCACTATAACTGATTCATTTTTTTCAGACCATCAGTGTGTGTGTGTGTGTGTGTGTTGCTGGATTATTGGGCACTGAGAGGAGGGTCTGTACACTGAGCAACATCCTCAGCCCATTTTATTTATTTATTTTTTATTTGATAGGGTAGAGTAGGCAAGAACTTACAATCATCCTGCCTCTGTTTCCCAGGGTATTGGGTTCATAGGCCTACAGGCCTATACCACTGGGTCCAGTGCGAGAATATATTGACAAATTGAGTCTCTCATTAATTGCTTCATCTCATTAGGAACAAGTTTACTTCCATAAAAACTGGATAAACATATGGCAGGCCTCTCTATTACCTTCCTGGGATCCTTGCTGCCTCTTTCCTCTAGCTCAGTTCCTTCCCTGGGTGCCACCGAGGCCTCCCCAAGGTCTCTGGCCTGGGCTGTTTCCCTACTTTTCACTTCTACGTTGCATTGTTTTTCTCCCATATTTTTCTGAGTTCTCTGAGTTCATTTTTTTGTTTCTGCTTTATTAATTTTTTTCTGATGTCTTACATATCTGCCCTTTGTTTTTTTTCCTTAAACAGAGATTTGAAAACATTTTAAATGAAGGACACCATATGTATTCACCATTGTCCACTGCTCTAGCAACATTGTTGTGGTGAATGACTTGTTAAAAAAATTGATGCTCCCTTCCTCCTTTTTAAAGACTCTGTATAGATGCTGTGTGACTTTTATAGCTTTGTATCTGTATCGGTATCTGTATGGGTTGAGATCTTCTAAGTGAGTCGTTCATAGAAGTTCTCAAAATCAGGAGAAGCTAGATGTGTCTTTGGTGTCATAGTGTTCAAGGACTCCTTGCCCCTCAGCTACTCTGAGTTAGTTCAATTTTTGGAGGAGGCTCTGATACCTCCCATTCACCTTCTGGACTCGCTTTGCAAACCACAAGCTCAGGGACTGTTCTTCAGGGTGTGTCCCCGAGCAGCAGAAGCATATTTGCACTGAGTTCTTAAACAACCTGTGCTATGGAATCTTCCTCCTAAATGGCTCCTACACAGACACATTTCCTTCCACATCCCTTGCAAACACTCTAGAATCTGTATCCGAATCCAGCCAAAATTATTACTACAGGCTTTTGCTTTCTTTTCCTTACTGACAGTCTCCAAAATGACAAAAGAAGAGTGTTGAGTTCATGGACAAATGTTCCTAGCAGGATTTTATTCTTAGTAATCCTTAAGGATTCTGTTTTTGAAGATAAACATTTCAACTTTAAAAATTTTTTTTAAACAGTTACCTTAGAGTTGTTTTAAATACTCATTTTAATTTTTTGCACAATTAAAATTTTAGTTTTCTTGAACCCAGAGTTAACAAATTGGATATGTCAAATTAAAAAGCTTCTGTATGGCAAAGGGAATTATTGACAGTGTAGAAAGAGAACCGACAGTACGGGAAAAAATATTTACCACCCATACCTCTGAGAGAAGGCTCAGAATATACAGGAAACTGAAGAAAAGTAAGCCCCTCAAAATCAAAGATCCAACTGAACAAAGGGTAAAGGAAATAGACAGTTCTCAGATGAAGAACTTCAAATGGCCAATCAATACATGAAAAGATGTTCAACATCCTCAGCCATTACCTAAATTCAAATCATAGCATCACTACGGTACCATCTGACTCCAGAGAGAATGGTATATAGGAAGAACACAAACAGCAATCAGTGCTGGCGAGGCTGTGGGGAGAAAGGAGCCCTCCAGCACTGCCGGTGGGAACGTAACCTGGTACAACCACTATGGAAAGCAGCATGGAAGTCTCTGACAAGATTGGAAATAAATATCCCCTTCAATCCAGCGATACCTCTTATGGGAATTTTCCCAAAAGAGTTAAAAAACAACATATGAAAGAGATACCCACATACCCATGTTCACCCATGTACCCATGGGTACCCGTGTACCCATGTTCAAAGCAGCCCAACTAACAAAAGCTAAAAATGTGGAAGTCACCAAAATACCCATCAACAGACCAATGAACACATAAATTGTGGAATTTATACACAATGAAATACTACTCATCTATAAAGACAGATAGGTTGGAGGCTTTTGTAGGTAAATGGCTGCTGCATCTTGAGACCATCATGCTTAGTGAAGTTAGTCAGAAGGAGAAGAAGGTTAAATATTGAATGACTTCTCTAATATGAGAAACCCAAGTCACAATTATTTCATAGAACTAACTGAGGGGAATAATGGAAACGGGAGGGAAGGGGGAGAGAGTGGGGAGGCTAAAGAGGGACAGGGGAGAGGTTTGTAATTTCATGATATCTATATGCACGAAAAGTCAAGATCAATGTGAACATGATGTGCTGCATTTAAGCATATCAATAAAATGGGAAAAATTTTTAAGTTTTATAACACCCAACCTATTTAATTTTTTTCTGTATCTCCTCCTTACTTTTAGAGCAATGTAGTTCTTCCTATGTTTACAACTGTATGTGGTAACTTATATTTCATGCAGGTATTTCTTATAACTTCAGGTGCTTATATTTAATTTTGTAATTCATCAAATTTATGTGCTCATATATTATGTAAAGTAGATTTCTAATTTTTTCCAAGTAATTATATTTCCAAAACAATTTTCATATTATTCATTTATTTTCCCTTAAATAAAATGCTACTTTTAACTATCTAAAATATTTATATTGTCATTACTATGTTTAAATTGTTTATTTTGTCATACGATAACATCATCATTATTTAAATTGTGGCAATTTTGTAATGTCTTTAGTACTTTACCATTTCTTCTTTATTTAAAATTTTTTCTTTTTATATTTGATTTTCTTTCTGAAAGGAAAGAAAACGCCTCCCGTTGTAAGATGTCCTTTTACTCTCTGCAAAGATATATAAATATATACCACAGATCATAAAATGTTCGATAAAAATTATACAACAGAACAAACTGCCACCAAAATGAGAACAAGAATAGGCATAAATAAATAAATAACAAAAATATAGAGACCAGAAAAAATCAGATCATCTTTAAAACTGAGGTTCACTCATTAAGTGTATGTAAATTAAAAATAAAATAGTGCGTGGTATAGACCTGTTTCTTCATTTACTTTTCTTTCTCCATTGTCTTTTATCCAAATCACATAAATTTGTTTTTATTCTATTGGCAATCGCGACTTGGGAAAAAATATTTTCTAAGTTCCAAAGTCATAGTATAGATGTGAATCTCAGTATATTGTCTTAAAGTGGTCATTATTTTTCCAAATAACTTTTAGGACTAACACACATCCCTGCCGTAACAGGAGGAAAACAAGCTAAAGGAGCAGCGATAAAGGAAGGGACACCTCAATATATACCACGATGGCGAAACGTCAGGTAACGTATTAGACGACAGAGCCGATTGCAGCCAAGATACGTGAGAACAAGGTCAACGGAAGATCAAGGGCAGTCGAGCAGCCCCGCTCCGCTGGCTAGCGCACACAGAGTGCTTCTTGCCTGGCGCTGCTCAGAGCTCACTGGCATTTCATGTAACCTCGCCAAGCACACTCTAGTAGGGACCTTCGTCATCTGGTATCCACACACAGGACATATGGGTCCAGCGGCGGAGCTCACAACTGGCCCGGCGGGAAGGACCTCAGCCCAGCTCCCCTCCCACGCCCCCGGCACCCACGCCTCTCGGCTCACGCGCTCTGCAGGCCGGGGCACTGCTCTGGAAGTCAGGTATCTCATGTTGGGCCAGGTGTGCTCCCACAGAGGCAGGATGCGGCCTGCAAACGGGTCCGTGGGTTCGCCAGCTGCACCCAGAACTTTCCCCGCGGGCCCCAGTTTCTCTTGTCTCCCACCCACGCCCCGGACTGAACGCGTGGCCGCGGTGGGCGCCGACTGTGCTCTCGCCAGGAGGTTAGAAAGCCGAGGCCGCCCACGCTTGCTAGCCCCAGCCGCCTGGGCCACGTCGAAGGGCATCTAAGGGCCCTCTCTGTTCCTGTCGCTCAAACAGAGCCTGGGACTTCTTAACCAAGAAAGCAAAGATCTCTGTCCTCAAGAAGCTTACATTCAGCCAGGTGGGCGCCAGCCAAAAAAAATAAAAGAGTGGCCAGCCTCAGGCAGCGATTAAGACGTAATGAGGAGGCGGTACAAGCGCCCGTCACGTGAGCGATGGGCGGGGAAAACGTGGCAAGGAAGGGAAGAGCCTCCCAGCCGCCTCCCCTGTGGAAAACCAGGTCAAAATGCAAGGGTTAAAAACAAACAAACAAACAAACAAACAAACCCACGAACTTGCCTGTTCCCCATCCTCTGGGAACAACGCCGGTTAAAGTCCCTAAAGTCCCGCGGGTGTGCGCTCTTATCCCCGTCAACACGTTACTAATATCATTTATCAAGAAACTATAACATCAGACACTGCGGTGCACACCATTTTATAAATAGGATTCCGTGCATTTCATATTGTCTGCCCTAATTGATACTTTGGCGCAAACTTCCGGGAAGAGGTCGCTTCTCCTCTCCCGGCCCTGCACCGAGCCGGGCCCCGAGCGCCCTGTACACAAGGCACAGACCCTCAGAAAGTGTTTGCTGAGGACTGAAAGTCAAACAGATTTGTAGGGAAACAGTGCGAGCACCAAAAACACCGACGGAGAACCAAGTGGCAGCGGCCTGTGCGCACCACACCAGGCAGGCCCTGCGGAGGAGGGTGGCCGGCTCCGCGGCAAACAAAAGCCGCAACACTCGAGGAGTTCTTCCGGGCACCCCTCTCCCCCCTGTTGCCTCTCAGTCCCTTCCTCCGCCCCGCCCCGCCCCCGGGTGCCTCCCTTGCCAAGGGGGCCGCCTGGTCTGCTCCGAGGAGCCTGCGCGCCCTCGTAATTGATCAATGGAGGTGTTTTCCAATAACCTTATCAATCACAGTCGGGATGGGGAAGTGTGAACACGCTAGGTACGGAAGTACCTTGAAAATAAACAACAACCCCAGCAAAATGACGGAGATAATTTCTCTTAGCATAATTGCCTGCCTAGGTATTAGCCACCACATTACAGGCGAAAGAAAGAAAAAGAAAGAAAGAAAGAAAGAAAAAAACAACAACAGCTATTACTCTTTTTTAAGGCAACGAAAAGGCATGATGCATTCTAAAAACAGTTTGTGATCATTAAATTACGTAACCTGTGATGTTTTAAACCTAAATGGTTTATTTTTCCCCCTTTCTGCCCCTGTGTGCTGCCTCAGGTCCTCCCGGAAGTGAGTGGAATGGGAACAGGCCAAATTAATACTTTTGTTACATAACAGGAAACAAGAAATCACATGCCACAGCCAGGAAAGTCAAAATATACAACGGTTTTGGTGTTTACCACTCGGAGAAAATAAGGAGTTAATGCTAACCTGGTAAGACAAATGCCCTCCTTCAGAGTCGAATCATTATTCTTGAGACCACACAATGTTTGCAAGAGGGGCTCCTCCAGTTCTCTGGGAAGCTCTGCTAAGTACTAAATATTTCCAAGGTTGTTTACATTCAGGAATGTGGATTTTTGTATACAGCCACCCATTGTTACGACTCAACCTACAGAAATCCAAATTAAAACTGATTTACTAAATACGTTAAGGGTAGCATACTCTTTCATGATCTCAACCCTATTTCATGCTTAGACAGGCAGATCTTAATTATACACAAAAGAATACAAATGTTATTAGCATGATAATAATTATTTAGAAGATGTCCTCTTTAAAAAAAATTAAACCAGCATTGTCACTCGTGCAGCTACATTTTTCAAGAGAATGACAGCTTTGCTAGTCATAGATATGTTCAAAGTACATATACAATATTCAAAGCCGTGCAGCCGACATGTTATCTGGATGAGCTCGGATACGCAGAGCCGGCGACGCACTGCACACTAATCATTATGTCCTAGCCAGGGTCCTACACGCAAATACAATCCTTTGTGACATTTTGTCAAATATTTTGAGGATGCTACCCCCCTTATCACACCTCCATCCCCACGTCCTCTTCCACAATCAGGCACCCAGAAAGCATTTCCAGGGATGGCATGGACTCCAGCCATCACACCCCACCAAATTAATGAAAAGAAAATTAGAGAGTGACAGAGAAGTAGCTAACAGGCAGGGCTCAGGCAAGGCCGACCCAAGTTCACATTTACCGCCTTGCTGAGCTGTGTACGACAGAGGCAGCCCTGGGAAATTTCTGCGACTTCACCCTGCTTTTGTGTAGCAAGAGATGTAAACACCACATACGGTACCCAGCAGTCACGACGTGATAGATAAATCAATTCAAAGGTCCTGTTTAGGAAAACCTGCACCATGGGTCAATACCGATTGCCAATGAGCCCACATACGATCAGATGGAGAAAATGCGGAGATGTTTCAGGACTGAAGAGTTGGCTAGAGTACAAGCAGTGCATTTTTCAGCAGAGATTTGCCAGAAGTGTATCTGTTCTCTGTTGCTCCAGGCTGGCATTTTTAATTATTTCTGGGACAAATGGATCAGTGACACACAGAAAATCTGTAGGGCTTCTTGTCAAATTAATAAAATAATAATGAAAGCAGTCATCTCCAACTGCAGACTGTCACAATCCTTGAGAGGTCTGCAGTCATCTACATGGTTAAACAAACTAAAACGCTCCTTCCTGCATGCTATTTTAAATTCTAAGTGCAGTGACAGAAAATAGATTGTGTAGTGTCCATTGTATACACTGGCACCTACTGTGACCAAACCCCGCTATGTTTAATGACCTTTTTAAATCTTATACCTAGAGTCCATAAAAGCATTGTAATTCAGTTGTAAAACACACTTTAATAATCAAAATGCAGCTGTTAAAATAGCATTGCTCATAATTCTAACTTCAGGCAATTTTTTTGTTTTTAATGCAGAAGAGCAGACCACAGTTTAAAATTCCTATGAGGTCACTATTGGCCATTACAGTGTTTTTTTGCAACTTAATAATAGATGTTTTAAAGTTTAAGTGCAGCCTCAGGCACTCATAAGCATTTATTACAAATCGCTGGTTGCCTCCCTTATGCAGAGAGGAATAACATTTACATACAGTAGCACAGATTAATAAGATAAAAAATTTGAAAAAGCCGTCAGTCAGGGAGCGAAACTGGTGCTAATAAAGCCCACTATATTCTTCGGAAATATCAAGCCGTCTGTTCCAATATTTTACCATTCCCCATGAGGTATACAAATCCAAATCAGCTAAGTCTCAAACCATGCCAGAGACACGCCGCTCGGCTCTCCAGTGGCCCTCGGCTGGATCTTTTATTTATCTTCAGAGCAATTGTACATTCTCGTATACTAAAGACAGAAATAAACCGAACATCACTCATCAGAAAGTTTCATAAAACGGGGCCCTCTCCTTCCTTGTTTGCTAAACCGTGATTAGTGAGAGAAGTGCCCTGAGAAGGAAGTATTGCGAGCAGGCGTGGGACCTCTGGAGCAAGGGCTGGTTAAACAGAGCCGCGTCTTGCCAGAGTTAAAGTGATGCTCACGTGAAATCAGACCTGAAGGAGAGGACCGCCCTAGGACAGGCAGACCATGGGCCCTTCCCCCCGGGATGGCGTGGCTCGACTCCAAAGGTGCATGCGAACCAAAAATCACAACAGCACACGTAATTCTGCACGACGATTAAACTGCAGAGATCCCTGTTACAACAAATCCTGGGGTCACTCTCCCACACTGCAGCGTAACAGGGCCACGCAGAGCCCCCCTCCTGCCCCTCGAACGCTGCTAATTGCAAAGTACGGAGGTAGGGTTCTGACTGAGGATGAGCCTGCCCATTATTTCCAGCCCAAGTGAACATGGATAAAAGGAATTTATTTATTTATACATAATTATTATTGTTACTCTACTGAACATTGCTGGGGACTTAGAGAAACGAGGTGCCACGGCTCTAATTTTTCTTCAAGAAGTCTGCCATATTAACTCTATTGAATAATTACTGAAAAGTAATACACTCGTGTAATATTACCTTATGCAAAATTGCATTAATCAAAAAGTGAGCCTGCTGCAATCAAGTGATTTGAGGGTGGGGAAAGGCATACACGCATAGCAGATTTTTGTTCTCCTCAGGACTTACTTTTCTTACAGCAGGGTATTACCTAATAGTTAGTTCTGTGGCAATGGTCCCTTGAAAGAAGGAAAGTAAGTCAGGGGGACGGAAATATACAGCCCTGTTCTCGCACAGAATGGACCCCGTCAATGGCAAAAGAATGCCCAGCGACTCCCGGGACACTCTCCTCCACTGCCCGGGCTCTGTACACAATAAAATAAATCCTGCTTGACCCTCAAAGGAGCCAGACCATTGTTCCCCACACGAAGGAGTAACCGTAACCGCTTAATTACATCCAAGCAGCTTTACAGAACATGGGGCTTAGGATGCGAAATGAACAGCTTCCTGTCGTGGCAGGCTTTCTTCGGAAATTCAGGAAAGGGAGGAGAATGCATGTGCAGGGACGCTTACTCCAGGTGTGCGTGAAACACAGCAAATTAGTAAGGGTTCTTGTGCATACATAATGCCTCATAAATAACGAGGTCCTAACAGCAGTAACGCGACTGCGATCGTTTCCACAGCCTTTTGTCTGGGAAGTTTTGCAGACCAGAGTGGAAGGGAGCCTCTCAGATGAGCGTGGAGACCTGCGAGACCACCAGGGACAAAAGAACACCCACCAGAGACGAGCAACTCCTTGCCTGATTTTTAGGAGGCGGGGAGGCAGAGTGGTGGGCCGGGGTGCCCGCTATGTCGTTGTGCTGTTCGGGGGGCTGTTGTTCTGTGGATTCCTCTGAGTGGTCACGTCGGCTCTGCCCACCCGCTCCTCCCCAGCTGGATATGAACGGTGCCCATTTGGAGATTAGGAGATTAGGTTATTCATCACTTGAGATGCCCCCTGCTGCGCTGCTACTACGCGAGCGCAGCCAAATCAAAACATCTCTGGAAGGCATTTCAGAATAATTGAATGCATCATAATTTCCCTATTAATACATATCTCATATTACAGATTATGCATGAAATGTTCACATTATCTGTTACTTTTTGTTAACGTCTTGCTCCTTGCCAGTAAATTTAATACACAGAGTGAATCAGCATGCTACGATGAAGGAATAGGTTACTGATAGCCATTTTTTTCAGGATTCAGTAGAAAATTAAAGTAAATCGATCATTTTATAGCCCCACTGGAATGGCTACAAGGGCATGTTGCTAAGCAAATGGTAATTTAAATGTACTGTGTAATTTTTCTATGCAATTTACTGAAGGCAGATTTTATTTCTCAGCTAATATCAGATGCTCTTTCTCTCCAAGTGCACATGATACATCAGTGATGGGCAAATTATCAATCTGTATTTTAATCAAATACGATGGCCTGACCACCTGACTGGTCATACAGGCACCAGAGGAGTCAAATCCTGGGCCCTGGGAAAATGTGACTCTTATTAATACCTGAAGAAAAGAGAGATGATCAGTTCAATATTCGCTTATATAAAAAGCATGTACTAAGTTCTTACAGAAAAGTAATAGAAGTCCAAGTTAAATTTAGTAAAAATGTTCACATCTCATAAGAAAAAAGTTATATTTAGTATTTTCAAGTTGATTATAGATTTATATGTCATGACAGTGATAGGGGCCCCCAAAACCATCTTCTTTTATGTTTCCAAATTCTGGTAGTATTTCCAACCTAACAGGGAAGTACATAATTGAGCATCTGAGATAAAATATATACCTCGGGACAGACTAGTCTTGGGGAGGACTTGTCCTGTCCCGCAAATCCAAATAGCCGATAATTATTTTTCTTTTCTTAAGAAAAGCACTTATTCTATACATCAGAGTAGCTTCAATTTTATAATAAATCAAAAGTTCTATATTTTAAGGCAAATGGACATAGGAAAAAACTCTGCATGATGACATCCGTCATTTTTATGAAATTAAAACAGAAACAGGAGGACCCCATTTCTCCTTCAGGTTGCTGAAGTGAAGGCAAGATCCTCCTACTGCTGCTGTACAAAAATGTATTATTGTCATTAATGAAAAAGTTAATGGGCCATTTTCTGATATATCAATTTACATTTTACAATTTGAGTATACAAATGATATGTACAGCAGAGAGCTGATTATTTTTGCTCAAGGAAATAGTTTTAATGTGTTTTTATGGACATCAAATGTTGTGAATAATGACGCGTCCACAGAATGCAAATAGGGCGGCAGCTCTTGGGCTGTGATCAACAGTCCTCGGATAAGAGGTCTGCTGGGACGATAATGTTCTGCGGAGGACCTGAACAGTAAAAAATGAGAAACAGGGAGGATGCTGGGACATCTGAAAGGTAGATCAGCAGACGGGACTTGGGGTGTGTCCCTCAGGCACACACCTCAGGTAATATTCCCAGGCTTGTGAGAAACGATTTTTTAAAAAAGAGAATGTATCCCGGTGTGCAGGTGGGAAGATGAGGCTGCTCCTGGTTGGCACAGCCAATTTCTGAAATTAGATACGGCTCTCTGCATAAGAAGGGGATTGTAGTAACACGTTTATACCACTGTCCCTTTGCTGTTCTCACTTCTCTGGGTGAGGACCGCTCTTCCTCCCCACGTGAAGGCAGCAGGGCATGCCGACAAACACGAGTGTGTCCAGGAGTCCAACACAACAGAGCAGCACGTTCCCCATCACGTATTTCTTTCTGAAGAGCAATTCTTCTATCTCCGACATGTTTCCAGCTTGCATTCGCATATGGTTAGCTACTTGCCCATATTCAGCTATCTCTCATAATACACTGAGAAAATAACTTATCATTCCAGTTGTGCTGCATTGCTGTTTTGGGATTGTGTCCAGGAGTACAACTCAAATGGGCAAGAAGGAAAGAACAATTTCTTGCAGTAACCGCCACGCAGACCTCTACCCAGGAGTGGGCGGTGGCCTCAGGCCGCGAGCCTCGCCTTCTGTGCTGACGCAGCAGGACCTGTGGAGGTAACTCAGCACCTCTGCGCCTGGCTGAAGCAAGCCATGGCCAGCCAGTCGGACGCGGCCCTTCTCATCACACCCCTCGCACTGGCACTGACCCCGCTCCTCTGCACCTAGGACAGGAGGATGCCTACACACACGCGCACACACATGGCACACACTGGCAGCATGGCACAGAGCCAAGACATCTGGATGGAAGTGAAAAGTTCAGTCCTCACTCATCCCCCTCTTCATCTGCCTAGTTGGGAAACGAGGCTCAGTATTCTCTCATCAATGAGATTCCTCATTTAAAAAAAAATTAAATGAGAAAAAATAGAAATGAGTTTGAGTTACTGACTTCAAGAAAAAAAACCTCTGGGTAGTGACTTTCTAGGCATCTAAGTAAGAGTTACTTGAAAAGAAATGCTTATAAGACCGTATTAACACAAATGCAAAATCTTCTGCAAATATTTCTTCACCTTTTTAAAATCTGTTTGGAAGAGAAAGAGGTCACAAATAGAAGCGAGCATGATATGGAAATAGCACCCATGACATGCTGCACCAAGAAAAGTGAAATTAAATGAGGAAAAAAACCCTAAACTAGTGAGATTTTTATTAAAACATGGGCATTTCCCAAATCAGCAATGCAGCACAACTGTAATAATAATACGTTATTTTCTCAGTATATTATAAGAGATAGCTGAATATCGGCAAATACCTAACCATATGCCAATACAAACAAACATGTCGGAGATGGAAGGATTGCTCTTAGGAAAGAAATATAAATGATGCAGAAAGTGCTGCTCTGGGAGGCCAAGATTATCACATATTTATTTTCTTTTTATGTTTTGTTTCTTTTCTTCTTCCAACACAAGAATGGACGAATTGGCAAAGCTTTTGTTCCAAGATTAGGTTTTCGCATCTATAAGTCTCTGCTTTCTCCCAGCCACCAGGGCTTATCTTTTAAGTGCTGCCTTTTACCTGCCATCCGCAAAGCATTCCAGGCTACTTCCATGCGTCCGGCCTGGAAAGCCCACGGTGCAAACACGACTACCACAGAAGGGAGCCCCACCTTGCCACGTTCCTTCCCTCAACAGGTAGAGTCCTAAGCCACAGGAAATGGGGGCCCAAATGCCTGAATCAAAATCAAGATAACTGGGATTATTTGAAATTTGAAACGCTAAGCACAAAAACAATGACGTTTGGAAAGGCTCCTAGAAAATTATCTAAGCTCCCAACATTAGTCAAAGAGAACGCCTTTCCCACCCACTGCTCTCCGAAACAAAGTTACGTCTTTAACTTCTTTCTCTGGTCTGAGAATCAACATGCCTACATCCTCTTATATTTGAATTTATTCTTTCTGCCAAGACCCAGTGTCGGCGCCTTTGGGCACACATAGGAAAGGAAGTAGGCTGGACGTGCTATCTTTAGCTGTCCTTCCATGACTTCATGACTAAATGCTGAACACAGTTAAATGCCTACTGCATACACACACACACGTGTATATGTATATGTCTGTATATATATGAACTAATTGTACAATAAACCTGTATTTTCCTAAAAATAAAAGAATATACAATGTAAGGTATGTTTGAAACACAGTTAATTTTTTAAAAATTACAGTAAAAGGCACATTGCCATTAACTCCCTTCAACACAGCCCCTTCTCACTTCAAGCACGCGTCCCTTTGTTCTGCCATTCTCTGAAGCAGTCCTGGAGGTCCTTCTTCATGAGCAGCTTTACAAATCATGATCAGAAATACAGTGAGCACGACCACCGACGGGCACGCAATGGAAAGGAAAGGCAAGCTTGCACGTTCTCGTGGTGTGCCCTCCTCCACCGCCCTCGCCGGCTCTGCCCTGCGCAGCTTCCGGCCCTTCTCCAAAATGAAGACGGCCATGAAAGGCCACTATGTTGGGCAGATTTAAGACATCCAGGCAGCACAACAACACAACCAGAGACACAAGGGAAGCCTTGCAAAACTGCTCCAGAAGGTGCCCAGAATGATGAGGTGAAATGTGCTCAAAGGGAGGATGAAGACACTAGGGGGCAGGTGAGGGCTGTGTGGCTTCTACCATCATCGTTTTTCTTTTAAATTGACATCCATCATGGTTTTTAATTATACTGTATGTAGTTTTTCCAAACCTGACATGTAATCATAAGGATTTATTTCAAAACACATTTCACTGCATTGGAACATTTAGTTCACAAACATTTATTCTTAACTATATTGATTTTAGGATAGGTCAGTATACAAATTTTTAAGAAGAGTTTCGAGTTTATCAACCCGATGAAATGAAAAGTACCAATGTTTTCTCAGATTGGAGGGATATGTTTCATATTTTAAATTACACCAAAATCTGTGTTTATCATTCCAATCTAGACCATCTAAAAATCTTTTTTTTTTTTTTTTGAGACCAGGTCTGACTCTATAATAATCCAGGCTGTAGCTCTAAATCCCTTAGTCTGACTTTCTCCATCAACAACATGACAATGGTCACCTCCAGTTGATCTGGATGTTACTTTAAAAAATGTAACAATCAAAAGATTTTAACTCTGCCAACCAGAAAATAATTAGTCCCAAGCACCTAAAGGAGTCCCATTTTACCAAAGTATCCAATTATTCCTTTTTTCCCTCAGAAACTACATTAGATAATTTTAAAAAAATTTCTTAAAAGTCACCTATCATTTAAGTCCTACAGAATAACCTACCTTATTGCAAAACATGTTCCCGCTTCTTGTCATACTTAGATTTTACATGTTCTACATAGAATATGTATGTGTTCTACACAGCACTGCATTGTACTTTTCCACTTAATGTCATGGGTCAGGGGTCTTCTTTATCACAGCTAAATGGGCTTTAGCAGACTCTTTTTTATTAAATAAAGAATTTTTCAACTGGAAGTATTATAATTGTTTTCAAAGAGGGAGTGGCTATTCTCTGACACAAATAAAGAGGTCCAGGTTGAGACCAGAAGGAGTCTTTTTTAAAGCTCGATGTCCTTGGCATTGGGTGTCAGGACCCACAGTCCACTCAGGCTTCTTCCTTAATGATCTGTGAGTTCTACCTGGAAAGTCAACACTTTCATTTCTTTCTCTCGGAATGCAAAAAATGTAATCAGTCAAAGGAGCAGACCTTTGCAGCTCTGCCTGTGCATATCAGAGGGATAGAGGTTCCCTTTGACAAAGAAAGCACTTGCAAATTCCGGGCTAGCTTTCTCTCCTCTCTCTCTCTCTCTCTCTCTCTCTCTCTCTCTCTCTCTCTCTCTCTCTTTCTCTCTCTCTCCAGAAGACTGAAACAACTCAGTGGCCAGAACCATTTGTGAGGAGGTTTTGTAGCCAAATAAAAAATACATAGAAAACATCTCACAAAAATGGACCAAATCAATAAAGCAAATAAATGCTTCTCTTCAGCACTCAGCAGGTATGGACTTATTGTCTCACCATTCAAAAGTAAATCAGCAATCTATCTTGAAAAATAAAAAAGAATATTTCATCACAAATTGACTGCATTTAAAAAAATGCAAGCTCTTCTACCCAGACAGAGAAAATTTGTAATCAATAGTCAAATTCTGGGCCATCTTTTAAGAGAGAGACACAAATGTCTAACTTCATTGTTGTCCCGTGAATTCTCCCATGGCTCCTCGAGTTGTGGCAAGGACCCTGCCAATTCTCACGTAAGGAAGAAGGACCAAGCACAGGGCACCAGTCAACAAACGACTGGCTCCTGCAGCCAAGGGGTAAATTAAAAAGAGAAGTAATTTCCTTGTTAAGAATGTATTCAGGATGTCAAATCTTCGAGTGTATTGTTAGAAAGCCTATTGTCATTTTGTTTTTTAAATCAAGAGTGTGTCTTCTCAAGTAGATTTTTGTGGCATTTGCTCTAAAAACAACATGATACCAAGTGGAATTCCTTCAAGAGAAAAACGAGGAAGACATTTAATGTGGTGCTTCAACCACCATGGCGGAGTTGTTCCAACCAGGCACAAGAAGGCCGCTTGGAGGAATGCACTGTGGGTGATGTTTTATGTTCCCAACCACCACAGAGATGCTTCTGCCAAACAAGCCTGGGAAGAGGCCGGTTCCTAAAGGGCCTGAGTTCCCCGGCCTTCCCTGCTGTTGAAAATTTGCACAAGTAGAAAGGTCCTAGGGCAAAATTTGTGGCACTTCGGTGCCCCCTTGTGTCCAATTTGGCACCAGCATAGAACTACACCAGGACTTCACAGAAAGTGACAACAAGAATTTTTTAAATCCTCACAAGAGCGCTGGTGTGGTAGGGAAGAATCAAAATATTCTACTTCTGTGTCTGTGAAAAAGCCAGTCACTGGAGCAAGGAAAGACTTTCATACCGCTGCTGTTACAACACTTCAGGCGCCTTTCACCTCAACCCCGGGGCTAGAAGTCACCTGCAGAAACACCAACACGAACAGTCGAGTGTCTCTGCTCCCACCCAGGGCCCATGGACAAGGCGAATCAATTTAGATTTAAAAATATTATGTTGTTATTGCCAAGATTTAGAAAAGCTAGACATACCACCTAAAGTTTTTTTGATAGTCTTTCTCTTGACCTCAAACCTTCCTTAAATTTTGAGTATTGCCAGATTATTTTAGCCATTTTCAAGACAGCAACTATTTTACCCACCCATCATTATTCTTTTCCTCTACATGCAAAATGACTTTGTAGCAAACTGGGTCAACAACAGACATAAGAATGTAACTACATTTATCAGCTCCATTCCCACTCACCAAAACACACCTCAAAGCATTAAAAATCAATTCTACGTGTAATACGGCCTGGAAATTTTTCAAATTCAATGTTGGGTTCAGGGTGATGGACAATTTCCTCCATAAATACAAATTTGCTTCTGATGTTTATCTCTGCAGATAGCTTGACTACAGATCCAGAATTGGATTGCAGTTCTGTCTGCAGAAATTACCTGGAAACAGTCTGTTCCTTCTCAACACATTTATTCACAGAGCTCTGAAGGCATTCCAATATGGAGGTCGTATCCTTACAATTTAAAGGGAACAGCTGTTGAGGCTTCAGATTTCATGTGTATCAAAGAGCAGAGGACAAGGGAACCAGTGATAAACCAGGGAGTAAAGGGCAAGGAAGGAAAGCAGAGAAGGCAGAGGGGAAGCACACACCTGCAGAGAGAGAGAGAGAGAGAGAGAGAGAGAGAGAGAGAGAGAGAGAGAGAGAGAGAGAGAGAGTTGGGCCTCAGACCTTGATGACAACACCCTTTCTGTCTCAACTGGGATTTGAGTGCAGTTGTAATTTCTGTTTTGTTCTTTTCCTGAAAATCATTAGAAATGCCCAAGGGAATTACAACACCGTAATTAGGCTGTGTTTATGTACCTGGTATCAGAGTGTGTCTCATGGCCAGTGGACGTTCTGTCCACCTTCAAAGGCAGGTCAAGCCCTGGCTGGATCACCCTCGTGGCTTCTCAGTGGGATGATCTTGCAAGTTCCTGAACATTAGTGGGATAAAGAATAAAATCCCGTGGTGGCTCGTCAGGACAGTAAACTACTGTTGAACAGCACTTCCACTGGACATCTTAATGGCCTTCCTCCAAAAAAGACCATGGGCTGAGGAAAAAAATGATGTTTGCTTTTCCTATCTGGATTTCAGCTCTACTACACCTTACATGTAGATTAATTCCCAGCTTCATCTGCCACCAATAATAGATTTAACTGTCATGATTTTCCTTTGATCAGTGCCCTACGTTTCCCGCCACTAATGACATTTACATTTTTGAAAATATACTTTAGGGAGAAGTGCTGTTAGTCTCTGGGTAAGGAATGATCACCAACAGAGACTTAATGTGTTGCTTCAACCTCTCTCATGGAACTTATCAACCCAGGCTGATGCCTTCTCCTGACATAGCAGTATGCCCAGAATACATACAAGGTAAGATTACTCGTCCTGTGTTGGTACTGCTGGTAAAGCCTAAGAGGTTCTAGTTTACTACACGCGTAATGGAGGTGTGCATCAAGGTAATTTGTGAAGAGGCAACAATGTGAGTGGCACTCCAAATCTTGGTTCTGGAAGATGGGAGTGTAGAGATCTGACTGTTGCCCTTGCCTGCTCAGGGTTCGAGACACAGGCCCTTGATCAAGGACATGACATGCACCCATGGATAGCCAACACATAACACATTTGCAGAGGTTACACCACCATCTCTTCCTATAAAATATGATGTTTTCAGCACAAAAATTGTCACAGGAAAGGGAAAGTGACCCTCAGTGACCTACTGCCCAGATAAAAAGGGCAGGAAGTAGCCCTCCTGTCAAGGCTTATGTATTCTAACTTCAAGCACCTGACAAGGATGTCGCCCGCATTCTGCCCAGAAATGTCCTTTCCCACATCGACTCATACCCTATTCCTTACCTGACTCAGGTCTCTGCTCAAGATTCCACTTTTGTAAAGGCCTTTTCTGACCAACTTATCTAAGAGTAGCAGTCCCAACTCAGACAGTCTTGACTCCAATACCCTACTCTGTTTTTCTCTGCATTAGTTATTACAGTTAACATTCTGCTGTGTTAGCTGATTGGATACCTTCCCCCGTAGAACATAAACTCCAGAACTATCTTGGGAGACGCACAGAAAAACATTTGCATAGCAAGTGCTCAGTAAATATTTGTGGAATGGACACCAGAACGAACTTTGGATACCCAAGTAAGAATTTTCCACATGTAAACAGGCCTTTAAAAACAAACAAGAAAACCAGAGAACCTCTTCTTCAATCAACTATTTTATGTCTCAAAACTTTGAGGGAGGGGAGAAATACATATATATTAATGTATGACACCTGAGAGTAGGCGCATGAGGACACACGCAAAGCCCCAGGGGTAACCTAGCACAGGGTTTTGACTTACACCTCTCCAACTTTATCAAGAGTAAGAATCACCTCACGAGCTGTTTAAAGAACAGATCATTGTGCTCCTCCCCTCCTTTCGGATTCGGTGAGTGAGTGTCTGTCTCAGAATCTGCATTTCTAACAACTGCCCAGATGATGCTGATACTGTTAGTTTGGGGGCCACACTAAGCATCACTTTTTCTCTAAATTTCTGCAGTCATGGTTGTTCAGCATGTTAAGCAAGGAATGGTTGCTAAGTACTTTGAAGAAATTAAAACACAGACATATTATGAAGTGTACTGTATTTGTCCCATGCACTTCTGAAATTTAAAGAAAAAAGGCATGCTGGCCATGGACTGATCTGACGTGGACTGAGAGTTTAGCTCTCTCCTCCTTTCAAGGCCCAACCACCGGTAGGAATAACTGATGAAACTGATAGTAGGAACCAAGGTAGACATTTTTTGTATGCTACAATTTTTTCAGGGCAGTGAGTGTCTCCAGAGGTGGAAATAGTGAGGCCTGGTTACAGGGGAGTCTGGCAAGGGGTCCTTGATAGGCTAATGACAGCCTTGGCGTGGTCGGAGAAAGCTTAGTTTTAAATAGCAGCGAATGACACACTACTAGGAGGCTGAGCTCGGGGTTGCTGGGGCTCACCTCACAGACAACGGCGATCCTGTCATGCTACCTGCCATCCGGGTCAGCCATCTGCGGGCCTAGCGCTTTTAAGTGGCCTTCTGCACCCTTTGGTTTTCATCTCTCTCAACCGGAGAAGAAAAGAATTGAATGCAGCTTAATGTCCTCTAAAAAGGCACATCCTAAATCGTTCACATCTCTCTCCACTGCTCACTGCACAATTACTGTGCTGGATCCTCACCAGAGGGAACCGGGAAGTTGCCACTAAAACCCAAGGCAAAGGAGAGCTCTGGGCTCAGAGTGATGGAAACAAAATCTCGCCTTCCCTCACCGTAGCTGTCTACAGATGGCTCTCCGAGATGAACCACGCGTATGCTGGGTGTGCAGGCCGGCGAAAGCAGCAGGTTACAGAACTATCGAAGTTTCAATGCTGTTGATATCTATCAGTTTCTCACCAATTGACTAGGAGTAATTTATTATGTGCACACAAAATAAAATCTTGATCTGTGTGTTCATATGAAAATTTTAAAGACTGTAGCTTTTTCTTTACCATTAATGTCGCGTGAGAGGCCAATCTGGTGTACGGGGTTCAGGCCCGTGTTAGGCTTAGAGCAGTCAGAGCTTTTCCTGGTGAGTTTTTTGGGCTGTTTTCTCACACCTATGGGATTCTCTATGCCACCTCCGTTTCCTTAACTTCATATTCTCTACCCCACGTAGAAATAAGGCATGTCTCTCACAGAGAAAGACCCTCACCTGCTCCTTCCTTCGGAAGATTTATTTGAGGTTTGCTTTCATCTGAAACTATTCTCACATACATGCTATTTTATACTCAAATTCCTTCCAGCAAGAATGCTCTCTCCCTTTTTGAAACTTTATTTATTTGTTCCAGATGTATGTGCCAATCAGTTTAGCTCCTGCCAATTCTTGTTTATTAATAATGCCAATGAAAGGACTGAAACACTACGAGATCCCAATCTCTTTTTTCATGCCTTAATAATGAGTCCTAAAAAAGACAAACTCTGATATTGTCTCAACAACTCAAAAGACTAGGTATGGTCAGAAATTTGACTGGCTCTACGCCTACCCTGCACGAACTCGGGCGGACAATTCGTGGTGTTAACTGCCACTGTATATGTGCAGAAAATTTGCATTTTCATTGTTCTTTATTTTATGTTATTAGTTATTCATGAGATGAATATCACATTCGACAATTAATCTGTAAAGACTTCGCTTCAAATAACAATGTGCCATCTTCGTTGCAAGAGGTGGAATGGACATCCCATTTAGAGATCTTGTACAAAGGACTGAAAAATGAATGACACGAGAGCTCTTCCTCGCCATATGTAAAATCAGGATCTAGACAAGAGTGGTGTTAGTGTTGGGAAAAAAATCACACTGTTCTACATAGGTTTATACATATAAGAGCCATATTAGCCAGCTGGACCTACTGAGAAAGGTCTCTCACCAGCCAACCAAAGGAAGAGAAGGTCAAGTTCAACCATACTACATAATGACCCTGTAAGTTACTAATTATTTCCCTCACCAACAGCACAATCTGCATGTGAGGCAGAAACCCACACAGAAAGCATCTCGACTCATTTTTGTTTTCAGTTGGATATAATCCAAGTTTCATACACATTAGTTTCTACTTTTCCCAACAGAGGCTCCTGTCTACATTAACAAATTGAAAAAAAATTAAAAAAATAAAGATTCTACTCTCTTTCATGGTTTCAGGGAAAAGTACAGTAATTCAATAAAAAAAGAAAGAAAGAAAGAAATCAAATTTGCACATAAGAACAGCACAGTGCGCATAGTGGGCAGAGTGCAGAAGATGCTGCGTGTGTCTGGCGCGCCTACACACCTAGCAGTGCATTCTCATCTACCTGAATATGGATGCTACCAAGAGGGAATCCCTGGATAAGTTAGTCTCAAAGGCAGAGCGATGATTTCATTTACCAAGAGGAGAGCAATCGACAGGCCTTTCTTACACTCAAAGGATTTCCCTGGAGTCCTGCTGCAGGCTGCCTGACCTTAGATGCAGCGAGCTGCTAGGTCTTGACTTGCTTAGGAAGGAGGTAACTATCTCTCCTAGGGAATTAAAAATCCATGAGAATAACACCGTTTTAAAAAAAATAATACAACTATGAAAACTCAGAAATTCTGATATAAAGATACTAGCAGCAGTTGTAATATAATGTCATGGATAAAATAGAGAAAAACAGCACTCTAAGATTTAAGGTATTTGTGGCATTAGTATTTTAAATTTGGTAAGTGTCCAGGAATATCACAATAGCTACCATTTATGGCACGCCCTATGAGCTGGGCATAGCTCTACATACTCCATAGACTTCAATTTCTTTTTCTGTCAGTAAAATCCTGCCAGTGACCAACTATCTTCTCCATTTTCCAGATGAGGAAACTGAGACAGTGAGAGTTCATCAAATCAGACCAAGGTCACACAGTTAAAATGGCAGAATGTGATTCATATTCAAAGAATCCGGTTCCAAATCTCATCCTTATAAATTCTATGCTAAATTACCTCTCATTATCCAGCATAACACTTGCTGAGTAAGACTGCTGAATTTCACTGAGGAACTGAATTCTCTTCCGTCCATCTAGAAACGGGAGCTCATGAAAAAGTGAGAACACAAAACTTCAGGAACACCCAAGAGTTACGCCCGTGCACTCGAGAGTTGACGGCGATTACGTCGACCTCTCACCTAGATATGCACAACCAGACCAGGAAAAGAAGTGTACAAACGTGGTTTCCTCTGCTCTGCCCTTCGGTTGGCTTTGGCCTTCCATGTCCAGCTCTGCCGCTCTCTCCCCCAGCAGAAAGCCATGTCCCACCTCTGCCTGCATTCTGCGGGCAGCACTCTTTTCCCTCTAATCCCTCCACTCAGGAAAACTCGCGTTTGATGTATCCTAGTGCCCAAACTGAGGACTATTTTAGATGACACTTCAGTGCTGGACTCCTTGTTCAAGTGAGTTCTTACTAGCCGTTCCAACTCTCAAATGTAGGAATTTTAAGTCCTTAAACTTATTTTCTGAGTATTTGTCCCACGGGCCCACAAGGGTATGAGGCACGAGGCAGATCCTCAACTTCTGCTTGGACCCAAATGACTGCTCACTTCGGTAGCAAAGGCTTCACCAAGGCACGAGCACAGGTGCCTGAGGCACGTTTCCATAAACAGTCTGCACCCAGAATCTTCCTTCCCAAACTCCAGCCTGTGAGGCTGAGTCCCACCTTAGTCCTATCCCCCTGGCCTCCCGGCTTGCTTTTCCAAACTACTTTCTCATCCAGAGGATGGTAAGCAACTTGCCTTAGGAGACAAGTGTTTCTCTTCCCTTCTCCTCATTTCTCTGAGCTCAGATCCTTGACTTTCCGCTACTCCTTGAGCTGCTCATGCTCGGCCTTGGACAAAGATTCCCACAACCTGGCTGCCGTGCTTCCTGTCTCAAGGCCACCCTGCCAGGAACAAAAAGGCACTAAACCTCACACAAGTTCCACCGACCAAGCAGCAGTGGACTCATGAGCCTGTCCTCTCAGCAACCCACTCCTTCCTGCTGCCCTGCTGAGCTCAGAACACCCATCCTGGGCCCTTCCGGCCAAGGAGGCCACCAGAAAGGCCCCGCCAGAGGACAGCAGCACAGGCAAACGCTGGGAAGGTGAATTCTTTCTCTGTGTGAGGCCACACCTCTTGACACATTGTGGACGCTGTGTGAATGTTTCACAAGTTTTAAGCTACTCCCCAATTTTGTACTTGAGAATAATAAAAACAAACTCAGGTATGTCCGTTGCAGAAATGAAATAGAAAATACAACAAAGGAAAGAAAAACGGTTGAACTCTTATGTAATTCCTCCAGATATTTTTCCTTAGACATATGCTTACAAAGTGAGACAAGAGAACTTTGTGGATTTCAATCTTACCATAATCGTCTTCTGATATCCATCCTATACATCTAAGGTATCCTCTGAAGAATAAGTATTTTTTTTCCCTACATAGTTCCCTACTGTCAGCTTTTAGTTTGCTTTCCTATTTTCTCAGCTTGCAGCAACCCTGCAGAGATTGGGTGACACGCACAGCAGTGGCATCCGAGAGCTCCACGTTCCGAAACGGGTTCAAATCCAACAGAGCCACGTAACTTGGACCCTTGGACATATTTTATAAAGTCTTCCCGTGCCTCATTTTGCCATCTGTTTCAGGAGGAGTAATTACAAGAACCTATCTCATCTGACTGTTCTGAGATTTAAGTAAGAAAAATATGAAAATGATTAGCATAGTGCCTGACTCCTTTTGAGTAATCAGTAAAAGTTGGCTGTGATTAAATAACTCCTCATATGATTAATTCCTTAGAACATAATCCCAGAAAGGAAATCAAAGGATCATGGGGCCCGATCAGTATTTCTATCTATGCTGCTTACTGTCTGCCGATCTCACTTCCCACTGGGGGGAGTAACAGGAAGACTTCCCCCTCCTCCCTGTGGGATAGCGCTTTCCTATTTTATTTTTATTTTTTTACAAAAAGCAACATGAGGCAGAAATTCTAAAGTCTGGTCTCAGATTTGCTACTTACTTGGTTACCACTGTGGTCCTGAGATTTCATTTTTCTGACCCTAAGTGTCATCAACCATTAAGAAAGGCGTGGTGGGCTAGCAGGTGATGTCATATGGGGTAGCAAATAAAAACGAACCATGAGTGAACGCGGTCAGTCTCTTACTGCCACCCTCCTGTGAGGTTCGCCAGCCTACCTGGGACTTGGTCCTACCTACCCCTGGTTCAGCTGAACATCTTTGAGCATCTCTTATGTGTCAGCTAGTGAGCAAAACATTGAAATCAGACACAGAATGAAGCCGTAACGAAGGCAAATCTATGCACAGAGGGGGCCGGGCAGGAGTAGCAGGAGGGCAGGGGACAGTCCAGGTACACAGCCTAATCTGAACAAAACCGGAATACGTTTGAAAGATCTATTTTAATACTTTTAAATACCATCAAAGATTTTCATCCAGATTGCTAAACCTACAGCATCCAGATTATCAACAAGCAAGAAACTGAGGGAAGGAGAGACTCCTGAACAACCGCAGCTTAATCACAAGAGAAAAGAAAAAGGAAGAAAGGGAAAAAAAAAAAAAAACAAGCAAGAGAAACGAGCCCAAGATTCGCTGGCTGGTCGCGGGTCTTAGCAAGTGTGGCCTGAGCTCTCCCCAGCCGCAGACCACCGGGACAGCTGCCCGTCCGCGTCTGGGACGCCGGGTCAGGCTGCCGTGCTCATGGCCGGGAGGGTGCATCCCTGGCCTGTCAGACGCGTCCCCTACCCACCAGCCAGGGAAGAGGAGCGTCGCCCCTCCACCCCTGTCTCCTTCCTACTCTCAGCCCTCAGAGCTCCTTTTCTGCCTTAATCAGCTCTGATCTGCTTTTAGCAGACAACAACAGGAACGAAGAACAGCATAGACTCTGGCACGTGTGTGCTCTTTTCTCTTAATCTTCTATCCAAAAAAGAAAAAGAAAAAAAAAAGAAGTCTTCTCTCGCGTACAGGCTTCTATTGTTTCAGAAAAGAAAAAAGCGAAGGCAGGAAGACGGGTGACCGTAAGGGACGGCGCCTCCTGCGAGCCGCATATTTCTTTATCGGCAGGACCAATCTTAATTTACAGTAGACATTGCTGGGGCTGCATTTTATGTTGAAAAAAGATGGACATGCTCCCTTATGGAACTTGTAATGAAAAACATAAATAGTATATTCTTTAATGATTAACACGGACTAATTCCACTGATGCTGAGTAACATGTGCTGAGGAGATGGATTATCTATAAAACATAATTTTACTAAGCACTGCTATGTAATTTGTTCAGCATTTAGTAATAAGTATGTCTAATAAAATATGAAAAAAATATTTGGAAAATGAACCATAATTTTAATATAATTTTAATTAATGGGAGTGCAATTTCAGTGGTTTAAATTACATTCCCAGTGGTGAGGAGCCTTTCAAACCTAATTTGTAAGCCAAGATGGTGGCTGTAATGACTGGCAGCAAAGTTTCTCCAACAGATTTCATGGGGCATGATCCAAAGATAATAGGTTCTCAGCCCAATGACAATCCAATTACAATGCCAATCAAAGCCAACTTCATGCACTCTAATTATCAGATTTAGCTGTCAGCTCAAATACAAACATAACACTTTTATTTAAATAAAAATTTAATTTAGAAAAAAAAGACGACTTCACGTGTGATTTATTGAGACTGCCAGAGCAATCTAACTTATTTCTCTGGTAATATAATAAAATCAGGCTTGTATTTTTTTTTTTTAATGTGAGAAGCTCCCCCTCCAGATGCACACCCACTTTCCTGTATCTGTTATGCTATATTATTTAAGAGTTACTTTAAGCAAAAAAGCATAACCTAACATGGCAGCAGATACTTGCTAACTAGAAGTAGGTTAAAGAGAGTAGCAAGGTTTCCACGAGATAAAATTCCAGGCGAATAAATGACAAAACCTGATTACTTCGACTAAAACGCACCCCCATCGAGGACATCAGCTTTCTCTTACTGCTTCATTCATCAACAGTAGAAGCCCGGGCCTGGGGCATAGCTCAGTGGTGACATTTGGTGTTCATAAGCAGAAATCACCTAGAGCAAAGGTTCCCACACGCTGGGGCCACAAAGGAATCTGCTGCCTGTTAGAAATCACACCACACCGCGGGAGGTGATCAGCAGGCCCAGAGTGAGGCTTCCTCTGTCTTTGCAGCTGCTCCCCAACACGCACATTACCACCCGAGCTGCACCTCCGGTCCCAGTAGCCCATCCGCCTTCGATGCTCATAGGAGCACAAGCCTTCCTATGGCCTGTCACTGCAGGCAAGGGTCCAGGTTGCAAGCCCTGTATGAGAATCTAGCGCCTGATGATCTCACGTGGAGCTGAGGCGGTGAGGCCGGCGTGGCCATCATCCCGCTCGCTGGACTGCGGAAAAACTGTCTTCCGCAAAACTGGACCCTGATGCCAAAAAGGCAGGGACCACTGGCCTAGAACACAGGTAAGGGTGGTCATAAGTTCTCACCGCCACACCAACACTGGCCCCTTTCTTGTTAACGCACTTCCTCGGGATTAAACGTGACATCCCTCTAAGAGAAGTGCAGCCTGACTGGACTGTCAAGGGAGTAAATGCAGACCACACAGGGAGTTTCAAATTCCCCAGGAGCGACATCAAGAAAACACTAAGCAGCCAGGGAAAAAAAGGAAAAGAAAAAAACCATGAAAACATTTTACCTACTCTAACATATCTCAAATATTATCATATTAACATATAACCAAGTACTTTTAAATAGTTATTAATGAGAAATTTTATCTTCTTTTTCTCATAGAAAGCATTCCAAATCAACGCGCATTTTACCGTACCTACACACAGCCTGCCACTGCTCTGTGGACAGCCACCTGAGCAGTTGGTCTAACAGAGGCGGAGAGGACAGCCTCGTAAGGATGAGCTGCGCTGGGTCCAAAGACCGCCTATCCCCCAGGAGGCAAAACCAGGGGCGCTGCCCATGAACCTAAAGTCATTTTGAGCCTTTTATTTCTTATGATGAAGGGGGTAATATAAAATATACAATGCATATTAGAGGGCTTCAATATTTTTTTCCTAATATATGTCTACTGAACAGTAGTATGAAGATAAGTAACCCTTTCACAATATAGATTTGGTTAAAATTTAAGACACAACCGAAGGAGGGTGGTAACAGCAACGGCAGCGACGAAGGCCAAGCCTCGCCTGGACTTGCTCTAAGATGCCGGTTGCGAATGGCAGTCCTCAGAACCTTCCCCTGTGACTTCCTTTGTTCAGTTAGGGGGTTTCTGTACACACATGGCTGAAGATACAGTTGCCTAATTCGACATTCTCCAAGGCCTCCTGTGACTTCCCCTCCTCCACTCCCACAGCCAAGATGAGATCTATCCTGAGTGTTCACCTCCATATTTTCTAAATTCTTCCAACTGCCTGCATTGCGTCAGGCAAGAAACACATTGGATTAAAACAAAGAGATAATTTGTTTCATCTTATATACTTGGAGATGGGAGTCACTTGAATTGAACATGCAAATAGATGCAAACATATGCAAATCAGGATTTCTCCAGATAAACTGAATGGGGGAAAAAAGAAAGCTTTATAGTATTAGCAATATTCAGAGATCCTGTGTGTTGAAAAGAAAATTATTTCCTTCCTCCAATTGCAAATGTGAAAAGCTTTCTCAGCCCTCTTGAGTGAACCCAAAAGTTGCTAGATTTTAAGAAGTAAGAATTTTAAGGTGACTGAACCAGATATTAGCTACATTTGAGATCATACTGTCCTTAAACTTTAACCATTACAATGTAAATACAACTCTTCCAAGAAACTAAGAAGCTCATTTCTAAGGGATGATGGAGTTCTCCAAATGAATCTTTGCTTCATGTCTGACAATAACATAGTTAAAAGTGATTCTAGGAACAGAAAAGGCAATGCTATGTCAGGAATGCGAAGGTGACAACAGAAGACACGAAGCCATCAATTACCTCTTTTAATAACAGTAACATATAATATGATACCTGTGCATTTGTTATCGCACTCTGAACATAAGTGTCTTCATTCAATCCATAGGCTTGCAGTGATTGATTCTGTCCTTAGAGCAACTGCCATGCAGGAAGGTAGCTGTTTTCATCTTTTATTTGGCTATCACTTGAGTTCCTGCTCCTGATTCTCCGTCTTTCCTTATATTAAACCAGATTTGTCTGCCTCTTGAACAACTGCACTCAGATAGGGCAGACCCCCCAATCCCTGGCACATCCAAAGTCAAGCCACTCCTTTTCCTGTTCTCTGAAAGGGCCTTCCCACAGTTCCTGCCACCCCCACAAGGCAAATAAGCCCTGAGTCACACTCACACCTGCTCTCTTTCCTCTGTGGTCTTCCAACTGAAATATCCATCAACTTATACGCAAATGCCTTTAAAATATCAAATCCCAATCCCTCGTGGTATCAGAGGAACTTCACAAGGGTTTGACACTCAGACTGGTACCCACATACTAAGCTCACCTGCTCCCTTGTCACTCACACTTAAGACCTATTTTCACAGTCAGGACAAGTGGCTATTTCCTACCTCAGCTCAAGCACAGAAATCTGATTCTTTTCTTCAGTTCCCTAAGGCCCAGCTCCGCCAAAAGAGAAGACAAGACTCCACTAGGCAAGAACGAAACAGAAAGGAAATCCAGAGAAGCAGCAGCAAACAGACGGTCTAATGCAAGGAAAACAGCTCAGTCACCCTTAGCTTACAGCCTTCCGAGGCGACTGTCCTTTCCCGGCTCACTATTTGCTGCCAGGAAGGGGTACGAGTTTTCTCAGTTTCTGAAAGACATACTAGGACGTTCCTGTTCCATTGCCTCCAGCAAAAGGACAAGCTGTGTGCGGGGCCGCAGGAAGACGGGACTTTTTATGACCTGGCTGAGCCTCTCATGAGCTTCATTCCACCAGGCGAGCATGTCAGTTCTCCAGTATTTGTTAGGATGATGACTCCGGCCCTCCCACCCTCGGAGGCCTAGCCACACAGGGCAGCACAGCGGGCTGGAGGTACATGAGTCACACGCGCGGCAGTAGGAGGCCCTTTGTGGATCCAAGTCCAGTGTTTTCAAAATACTCCTCAACCTTGTCTTTTCCTCTCTTCCAGTACTTGAAAGGCCTATTACACAGCCATTTCTATCCCCTCTCACAAGGTTTATTAAATATAATTTGTGTTCCATTTGAAGATATCTTGTATCACAGTCCAAACGCCGTCCATAATTCTGCGATCTCCACAGCAGCTCTGTACCTGAGCATGTTCACCAGCAGCTGCAGCAGTCCCTTCGGGTGCCCCAGCTCCAGCCCCTTCCCCGTCCCCCAAATGAACGCAGCCACAACACAGCCAACTCGTCTCTCCTGAGTTAAGCACAAATCAATTCAGCCAGACATCCTGCGCTACCTCGGAAGCAGGAGGCACGGTGGGAGACTGCTAAAGAGTTAGGCGCTGTCATCACAGAGGCTGCAGTCAGTGCGCTCTCCCATTTGGAAACCTGTGGCTTTCCCTTCTGAAAACACCCCAAATACCTCACCCCCATTCAGCAAATGACTACAGATCCTAGCCAACCCCCAACTCAGCCATAACCCTTGTGCCCCCACAAAGGCCCGCACCTCAGCCCCTTCAGGGATGTCTCTGCTTCTGCAGATGTTACGTCTTCTAGTTAGATCTCAAGCCTGTGAGCACACACACACACACACCATCATATGGTCACTCTCGGGACACAGTGAGTATTCAAGAGACAGAGGTTTAATAAAATGATTTAATTATACCGTGCTATGTTCATGTGAGACCAAGAAACTTAATATGCTCCAAGAAACTTAAAATTACCCTCTGGTGTGGATAGGACACATTTCTTAAAAACTTATAAGACTCTTCTAACAATCATGTGTAACAAAAGGTTAAATGCTCACTAGAGATTGCAGGGTAGAGCCCGCATGGTGCCTATACTTGAGGGCCTTTTGAAGAAGGAAAATTTTATAATCTTGCCAGTACATCTGCATGGGAAAAATAGAATTTCAGCAACTCCTGGCAAAACAAAGTGTTTGAGAAGGTGTTACCAGAAGGCTATTTTAAGTAGAAAAGGAAGCCATCTGAGTCAGCTAAAAACAATTTTAAAAGAATTATTTTGCCTGAACAGGTTACGATGTTAAGAAAGAGGACAGAGTGGAGCCGGACGGCCTTGGAGACTGTTCAAGAGTGTCCTGCCGCCTTATGATTCTGCCACTCACACGGAACAGCTAAGATGGAGCCTCGGGAAGAAACGATTTTCACTCCCTAAAGGAATGCTCGGCTGGATCCCCTAGCTTCCTCACCGTTGCTCTGTCCTCGAGCTTTTGTCTCTCCTGCACAGCACTTTCTATCACCTGGTTCCCCTCTCTCAAATCCTCACCTCACTGCCTGTACTGGCTCCTTCTCTTCCACCTACAAAACACTCCCAGGGCCACCGGATTCTTTATGAGGAGCCAACGACGCAGGAAGGCTGTCCGGTCATGAAGCCATCTGCTGTTTCCCTCTCTCAACTAAAAATTGAGGGATGGGTAGTTTACGGCAATATCCTTACTAGACTTTCCAGGTTTCTAAAACTTCGTTTCTGTCCTCACTCATAATTTTATGGGATACAGACTCCGTATCACTGTTCTAAGGAGTAGCTCTGCATTCCTAATGGCCTGCCAAAAAGTGTTGACTGATAGTCAATATGCTCATTAACCATTTAAGTGTTGTGTAGCTCCTTTTAGCTGTAAATGTGATAGCAATATCCTCACCTTACAGATGTGGCCATTTTTTCCCAAGGAAGCTAATACATATCACTACATTTACAGCACCTAGACTGCAAGATCAACTTAGTTCTACTTCTAGTAGGTCTACAGTAAGCCCTTAGAAATCAGATTTCCAGACTTAAACCCTCCTCTATGCCATCTGTACTTCTGGACAATGTGTACGAATGATTCTGGAATGCAACATAGTTAAGCACATGTCTTATTCCCTTGTACCTGGACTAGTTCTTTCTAACTCCTTCCACTTGGAATCTTGCACTGGTCAATTTTCCCATGCCTGGGACATAATATTGACACCTACAAATTAAAGGGGAGTTTTAATTTGGCTCACAGGTTCCAGGGATCAATCCATGTTTACACAAGGCAGAACATTATGGCAAAAGGTCATGGTGGGGAAGAGATGTCTAGATCAAGGCAGCCAGAGAGAGAAGAACAGCACCAGAGAGGCACTGGGGAGAAGGGACAAGACAGAGAGCCCCACATCATGTTTTCATGACCCCCTCAGACACATCTAGGGGCTCTTAGGCTTATACAGCTGACAGGTCACTTTACCCATCATATGACTGGAGTCACATGTTCTATGTCTATTACCACTGATTCTCCAGAATAATATTGGTTCAGACACCAAGCACCTCCACCAGCAGGTGTCCAACATCCTTTCGCTGCCATAATTTAATTCATTTGAATTTATATTGGGTCAATTCGTGGTACAGTTAGAAGCCAGTTAGTTTCTGAGAGGGCATAAGAGCCAGTTCAAAGTACAGCCCCTTTCCCAGTCTGCTGTGTGCCGTCTATTCCATCAGTTTTCAGGTTCGTGGACTCCGGACTCCCACGCAGCCTCGTCTCCTTCTATTCTCACTTTCCCTAAGACTGCTGCGAGAGAGCCTCTCTGAAATTGCCTACTCAACTCCAAACTACTTCTTATCTCATGACCAATCTTTCCAGAATATAGCTCCATGCACATCCCTTCCATATTCAATAACTTCCAATGACAGTCCATTTCCACCCACTTACAGGGAAATTAATCTGCCTTTCCAAGCATTTTTCTCTAACACATCTTCTTTCTCTATCCATCGCTGCTGCCAACCATTCTTCCTGCATGGGCCACTCGCCCATCTCTGTGCTATTAATCATGCTACTATCCCTACCTAGAGTATCATTTACTTATCTCCATGAAGAAAAATATCGCCCACCCTTCAAAGTCCTTTTCATAAAACCTCTTTGGATTTCCCTACAAAAGTGATTCTTCTCTCTTACGAATCCTTCATAACATCTGGTGTATCCCTCTCCTGTGGATTTTATAATTCTTCCTGCAATCCTGTATCTTTATAGTGTTGTTTTTCCTTTCTTAAAGGATTTTAAGCTTCTCTGTGGCAGGTGTGATAGGTGGACTTATGAGATGGACTCCCATGATTCCTAGTCTCTGATGTGTGTACAACTTCTCCAAGATATTCAATCAAGCATTACTCCAAATCTTGCTGTGGGAAGAATCTGCAGATGAGATGAAGATTTCAAGTTAGCTGACCTTAAAGCAGATCAATTAACTGGATGGACCAGACCTAATTACACGAGCTCTGTAAAAGCAGAATTCTGGTCCAACAGAATGGGTAGCCAAAGAATTCAAGTAGAGAGTTGATGCAAGAGAAGATTTCAGTTGCTGGCTTGCAAAGGAGGTGGGCACAGGGTCTTCTGGGAGCTGGGAGCAGTCCTTGACACGAAAGCCAGCAGGAAAACAGGAGCGTCAGCTAGGCTACAGCAAGGCATTCAATTCTTCCATGAAGGACCTCTTCACCAGAGCTCCAGGTAAGAATGTAGTTGAACTGATTACGTGACTTTACCCTTGTCACATGCAGAGCAGAGAATCCAACCACACTATGCAGAACCTCAGACCTACAAAAAATGAGCTAAGGGTATTGTCCTAAACTGCCATATTTGTGACAGTTCCTTAAAACAGCAATAAAAGGCTAGTCCATACGGAGAATATCTTTCTCACATCTAACAATATCCAGCTAAATGCCTGAATACACTAGTACATCAATACATATTTAGCCTCTAATGGCATAAAACTATTTGGAGTGTGATGCTGGGAGTGAGAATGAACAGGTAAAACAAAGGCAAGCAGATGAAGACTTTGTGTCTGTACCTGGAGAAAACCAGAATCTTTTTGGTTTATTTACTCTTATAAATTCACACTGTAGTGCACTGTGAAAGACTTCAGGGTAAGTCTTCAAAACAAACTCAGTTTTAAAACTTGTTTTTTTAAAGAAGCTTCGCACATTGGCAGAGCACCTCTGATGGCATTACTGAACTGCTGCATGTTCCAGCACCCATGATTGCAAGGCAAATCTTGCCACCTGTGTTTCCACACCCAAAACTTCATTTCATAAACAAAATTACTGATTCCTCTTTTCAGCACTACTTCTTCCTCCAGTTAATTTCTTGAAGTTGTGTTTCACTTTCTGCCCTCAAAACGTGGCCATACGCAAACACTGCTGACACTGAAATGTCTCAATCATTAGCATGCTCCTTGAAGGCCAACACTGAGTCAAACCGCAGGCACTTGTAAGCCAGCCACAGCAAATCGACAGGGAAGAACTCAGGCAGCTGGAATGTCCCGGCACAGCCACGCACTCCCCTCAAAGAGCCCCATGACCTTGGGTTACCTAAGGCACTGACCCAAGGTTCTCCTCGGGCCAGCACGTCTGCAACAATGGCCTCGCAGAATGATTGTCATGCTTCAGTGGGAAAGGAGGGGCACGAGGCCTTGAATAGTGCACAGGGTCTGGTATGGAATCATCCAATGGGAACCCCCGAGTCCCCACCAGCCTACGTATACTGGTGGTCATTTCAATAAGACCATGGAAAGATGAGTAGGCTGTTGTAGGCCGGACCATCCACAACTACAGCATCGGTCCAGTCAGACTGCTATTCACCCAATAAAGCATAACTGCAGTGGAGGCCTGATAATTCAGCGTCTGAGAAAGTTATGCTATAGGGGTTACTATGACCCATCAGATAAAAATTCACTTTTAAAGAAGTGTCCAAATACAGATGCACACAATGGGCTCAAATCATTACACACTATTTCGTCAAATAATACACATTTTCAAAATAACTGCAGCATCCGTCATACCTTGCTGTGTTCTTATTCTACACACAGAAGGTACTGGTGTGTTTTTTTTTTTTAAATAAGAGAAAGAAAAGAAAAGAAAAAAATCTAGCCACTATTTCAAAAATATACAGATTGTGTTGCAAATATAGAGAAACCAACAAATCAAACATGTAGAATCGGGTATTTTTCTAATTCCCATTGTGTAGGTTGTGTCTGTATTCTTATTGTTATTACTATCATTGTCATTATTATTGTTTTTCTTTACCCCAAGTCCCATCAGCTGAAAAGACACTGTCGGCCTTCACACGAAATGGTCACTGAATGTGTCTATTTGTGTTATTTAAAAGATCTGAACAAAGACGTTGCTTTATTGCAGGCAATTTAGAAAACCAGCAAAGTTACAATAGATGGCGAATATCTTCGCTTCTCTCCACTTCGCCCCAAAGAAAGAAGTGGAGGCATTCCTCCCTGGATTCGCTCTGTTTCTTTTTCATAATCACTTGCACATGAAGTGTACATGCAAAATGATCGAGGCTCAGATTCGTGAGAAAAATCACACAATAGAAAGACCCGAACCTTCCATGTTAAAGAGCCTCATTAGGGTAAATACCTCAAATTTCAGACACAGATGATGGGACTTATCAAAAGCTTATTTGTATTTATTAATGCTTTCCGTTTAGGGGCAGGAAAGTAGTCTGTACACATAAAACCAACACCCTTCAATCATGAAATGAGCTCTGGAAATGTTTGTATAAGGGTTTTGTTTCTATTGCTTTTCTTCTCTGCTCACCGAGTGAGTGTGGTTGTGCGTGTGTGCGTGTGTGTGTGTGAGCGTGTGTGCGCACGTGGGTGTGTTCCCTCTCTTCCTCCATTTCCCTTCCCTTCCTCCCCACCTTTCCTCTCTCCTCTCTCTCTCTCTCTCTCTCTCTCTCTCTCTCCCAATTTCCCTTCTTCTAACCCCCCAACTTCTCTCTCCTCTCAAATATAAGAAGAAAATACCAGATGAATTTCAATATCCCTAACTTCAATTTCCTTTGACTCAAGAAACTGAAGGACTCTTCCATAGCCTGCCTCCTTTTCTTCATCCATTTTAGTATTTTTAAAATTAATTTCTGAAAATATTTGCTTGGGATTTTGTGGAGTAGTTTAAAAATCAGAGTCTACTTTTTCATTCTGTCTTTTCCCTCTTATCAAAATCAGTTTTTCTTCTCTTTTGCCTAAAAATGATTCCTTCAAAAAGTCAGCAAAATATTTTGGCTTTCTTCAGCAGCACTTTGGGCTTCTCTGTTACAAATTGTATAAACATTTTCCAGACAGGGGAATTTGAAGGGTTGAAATTATTTTTCAAATGATGTCTGTATCACAGCAGAATCACATGTGCAGGGAGAGATGGAGGCAAGGACAGCCACCACCACACAACATAATACGTCTGGAATCAGGGGACTATTGAGCTCATGCAAATCTGGAAAGGGAAAATATCTTCTCATACATTATCTACAGCAAAGATTCCAAGCTCACCAGCCTGATGAAACAAATGTTCTCGATGGATGGAGTCTGTCACTCACACCGAGCTCACATATTTTACTTCCTGAAACCAAACAAATACTGATAAACTACTTCAGGAAGCCTTTAATCAACATTTCGGCAGCATGCAGTTGGCGACAGGAAGATCAGGCTGTGGAACCTGAAACCCTTTCATCATCAAATATACAGAAATAATAATTATATTTATCTGTTTGGTTCAGGCTGCACACCAAGATTTACCCTTGCCCTAAGGACAGAGAAATCATCAGCCATTGTCATCTCTAAAGGAAAAAAAAATTCTTAATAACTTAGAGGTTAAACAGTTCTCAATAGTTGTGGAGGCTGAGGAAAAGGAAAT
Source organism: Ctenodactylus gundi (assembly GCA_004027205.1). NCBI lineage: Eukaryota > Metazoa > Chordata > Mammalia > Rodentia > Ctenodactylidae > Ctenodactylus > Ctenodactylus gundi. The sequence goes on along the minus strand of PVKB01002771.1, from coordinate 26,426 downwards.
AAAAATAATACATTACTTTTAGCATTTCCCCCGTAATGCTATAATAAAATGTGTTAAGTGCTAACCAATTAGCACTTCTGATAATAAGCCTGAAAACACTATTAAGTATCTTGCCTGTCTAATAAAAGAAAATTTAGAAGGGGGAAAGGATGTCCCATAATTGAGATTTCCATTCTGTTAGGAGCTGTGCCTCTGTGAAAACATATTTTAATCTGATTTAGTGTGAAACACCTGAAAAATCAGATCAAATGAACAGAGGAACTGACTTTGAAAGACAATTTGTGATTAAAATAGTCTATCCTAATTTGGATTTCCACAAAAGCCAAAATTGAGACAAGAGCTTGGTGACCTGAGTTTATTTGCACAGGATCCAAAAAACGAAAATCCTCAGATGAAAGATGATGAAAGTGTGTTAGGGAAGGCAGAAGGTGAGCAAGCGCGAGTTCTCTGTTGGTGTCACTGTCACCAGGGGCTCCTTTCCTCGGCATCGCTGGGGACCATACAGAAAGAGACCGCGGAATAGCACACAGCCTCACACCGAGCTCCCACCCCAGAGCTGTCCTGACCGTGACAGCTTCCGGTTCCCACACCTCAAAGGTGTACCTGATGTCCAGGTGAAAGCCTGGGCAATTTAAGGCTGAAGCGAAGATCCCAGGATACGCGTGTGCACAAAACGCTCAACTCCATTGTGAACCTTAAATTTTGCACTTATATGTATCAATAAAATGGGGGGAAAGATGGAAGATCCCATGCAAGGAAATGGAGAAAAGCCGTAGCTGGACCCCAGTGGCGTGCATTTGGTCCCTGTGGCCAAGGGGCCCAGGCAGTGCGGTGAGCAGCTGTATATGGGATTCTTTCTCTAGAGTAACCTGAGAAGTTTTACGTTCCTCAGACAAAGCAAACATGATCATTACGTGAGTAAACGCTATGGCAAATGTTTTATGTTAAAAATATTATAGTAAAAGACACATTGCCATTAATTCCACGTTTTGAAAAACGATTGGATGAAGGGTGTGCTGCACTCATCCATACATGAATCCCCAGTGACCAATCGTGGTTGAGTGTGCTTTATAGGATATGGGGCTGGCTGAAGGCAGGTCACCGGGGCAGGACCTGGAAAGGTTCATTCTTGAGCTTGGCACCTTCCTCTTCCTATCTCTGCTTTCCACCTGGCATGGGATGAGATACTGCCCTCTCCAGGCTTTTTCTGCCTTCAGACAGCTGGCTATGAGTGGAATGCTCTAAAGGTCATGAGCCAACGTAAACCTCTTCTCCTTAAGTTGTGGGTGATGGGCACTGCTGCGGTTTGGATCTGGACTGCCCCCCCCCCCCAAAGCCTCATGGATCTGCATGCTGTGGAATATCTAGGAATTCCACGTGCTGTTAAAGAGGCGTGGCCTGTTGGAAGCCACAGGGCACTGGTGCTTGACCCAGAAAAGGCGGATCCTTGGGACATGACCTGGAAGTATCCACGCTAGCTTCATTCTTCTTTGTTTCCTCAGCTTTCTGTTGGCATGCCCTAAATAGTTTTCCTCCAGTTCGGCCTCCACCACAGGCTTCCACTACTGCCAGCTGCCCATGAATGGGCTGAGAACTTCTGAAACTGTGAGCCAAAATAAACCTATCCTCCTTAAGCTACAGATGATGGGCACAGTGTGGCAAGGAAGTAACTAAGACGGGCTTTTCTTTCCCCCCAGTGACTAATGTAAGAAGGAAAGAGGAACGGAAGTCAGGAAGGCAGAAGGAAGGAAGGCAGCTGCCTGCCTGCAGGAAGGAAGGAAGGAAGGAAACTGTGATTGTTTGAAATCTTTCCTGGCTCAGCTAGGGGATACTGAGTAAGCCCATCACTTTAGAATCTATGTGACCATTTGGCTATTCTTCTTATCCAAATACTCACACTGGTTTCATTATAATTACTGAATCTATGGGTCATTAGGGTCCCTGCTAGAATTTAAACGATGTCTACCATTGCCACATTGCTAATTTAAGAGGACACACAACCGCTTTAATTACAGGGCCCTTGAGAGATAACAAGGTATAAGTAACATGACCAGATGAGAGTCAATTGCTGAAATTGTTTCCTGATAAAATGTGTTTAGCTCCAGAGGCCAAAGCTCACTGGCTCTTTCCTCTAAGGCATCAAGGTGTCAACAGGAAAACAGTTACCGAGAATAATTGAACTGCCTCTCTTCACTGAGAAAACATAGTAAACAAAATCCACATGACATGGCAGTACATTCGAGTTATTTCTGTCATCAGAAGAGAAACATGAGGGGGACGTGAGAACACTACAGTAAAAACTTCAGTGGAGCATATCTAACATAGGCTTCCCTTCAGCAAGTGTAACTTTGTGGAGTTCATCCTGCTCAGTTGCTTTGGGTTTTTTTACACATATACTCTTGAAAAGACCAATAAAAACTGTTATCTCTGGCTTTTAATCTTCAGGCTTCTCCTAACGAGTGAAACGTTGGACAGAATGACATTATGCAAGGCCTAGGAACAGCAAGTAGAACGTTGATGCAATTTTCCACTATACGTTTATTACAGCTTATCCTGGGGATAATATTCCTTCCTTCTACCAGACCCACGTCACCAAGTCTATCTTCCAATAAGGGTAAAGAGAGGACTTGGTTTAAGTTGAAAGAGACCACTTCATGCTCACACATGCGCTGCCGGAGCTCCAAGCACCTCTCCAAACACACTCCTGCACTAAGCAACTTACAACACATACAAGTTTTTTTCCATTTTGGTGATCTACCATCTCAGGTACTTACTTCTAAGGTTTCCACAACAGAGGAAAAGAGTTTCAAGGCTCATGCACTGACTCCTAAAACCAATGTCCAGAAGTAAAACACCTCGTGGCCAGAATTATCAGCACGGCACCACCAGCTGGGAACAGCCTGGGTTACGTGAAGCGGCCCTCAGAGAACCAATCGCTTTCTTCTGCTTCTCAATCCTACGTTTTTCACACCACCCCAACAAACTAATATTTGTCAGATACCATTCTTCTGATCACATTTTTTCCCAGCAAAATCTGAGAGACACAACTCGTGTGCCTGGCATTTTATGTTATTTTATATGTAGTCATTTTAAATAATTAAAACATAAGCAAAGGAAATATTTTGAAGCCAGATAATACTGTTGGTATTGAGTAAGATTCTGCAGTTTGGTCCAGGAACGGGTTCTGGGGAGAAGAACACAGGTTTAGAAAGGAGAGAGCACACATCGGGGTTCCTCACCGTCGACTCCTACTATCTATTACAGTATCAAAAGATATTTTTCATATTTAATTGAACTTCATGTACTACCCTGTGGCTGGTTCTGTCTCCTGAAGCAAGTCTAAATTCCCTTCCACCAGCAACATCTTTCCTAGGCCTCCGCTTCTGTTTTTCTTCAAACTTGTCCACATCAACACAGTCAATAAAACCAGAATTTATGATTTATGGGGCAGTTTTACAAGTAGTATTCTCTTCAGCCATCAACTTTTCTGTGAGACACTTGAAGTAGACATGATTATTCCAATTTGACAGATGAAGAAACTTGACAAGAGTGTTAGAAACAAATATCCCAAACCTACTTCTTACTTTCAGACCAAGGATCTTGGGGCCATTCTTGTAGTTACAACAACCTTTGCTCACGGGCTTTTATCCATGCTGTCTGCAGGCCTGCTGCACTCCCCAGCTCCCTCGACCCATCCGCAAAGCTCTTCCTCCGCCCTTGTCTTCCTGGCCTGGTTCTCATTCTCTCACTTTCTGAATGTCTTCCTTTGCAGACTTTCCCTTCTGCCCTTTCCAGTTCGGCGTGGATGTACCATTCACCAGATCTTAATGCACATGTGATCTGCGTCTTCCCTCCAAGCAGACTGAAAATTATTACCGGGATAAGTGGTGCCATCTACCAATGTCTAGCCGGGCGCTATTGACCATTTTCATTATTCTCTGAAGCAAGAAGGGAAGAAAATTTGAATATTCGTTTAGGTTTGAAGCCGGTTTGGAGAACCTGGTGAAATCCTACCTCAAAATAAAACCTAAAACACATAGTAAGCCCGAGGACGCCGCACAGCAGTTCTGGGGGCAGGTCTTAGTACCACAAACAAGAACAACTCTGTAGATCCAGGTGTGACAGAAGGAATGCCCTGCTCATACACACGTGGAGGAGACACAGTCATCCAGACGAGTCAGGGGCAGGGTTTCACATGGATCCTACGGCGAAACGGGGACTAGAAAGGACAAAAGGCAAGGGCCAGCGTCCATACCGCGACACAGACCACGGCATCCGCTGTGCCTGGCTGCTCACACCGGGAGCACAAGTCCTCGCCAGCGGATGTGCAGCGCTCTGTTTATCAGGATGCAGGATGATAGCCACCTTGCTTTCTTCTTTGTGTCTCCATCACAAGTTTTTCTCTTTTCAGGGTTCCCCTGTGTATTCACCGCACTAAGAGAAAGGAATTAACGAAGGCGACGCCCTTTCTTGTGCTGGTTTGTAAGAAAGATACACACGTTGGCTAGGAAGGGAGCGCGTGTTGGCTGCCTACTGCGGGACAAAGTAGAAGCTGCAGCAGGCAGGTCCTCCCGCCTTCCATGTGCACACCAGGTGGACAGCCCGCCGACAGAAAGGAAATGTACGAGATGGTGAATGCCAGCTTACGAGCCAAGTATGAGCAAGGGTGTTCTATAGAAAACAGAAAAACAAATGCCAAACAGCCTGAGGAGAGATAATAGAAGGTGTGAGGAACTCATCAGAGACGGAGCTGAACCACGCTTTGCGTACGGCAGAGGCGAGAGTCTTAGGAAAGGTGAAGTAAGCTGCCATTCCCTGAGAACTTGTCATGAGCCAAACTGTACAAATCAATGCGATTATTCTCAAACGTGGTTGGAAGATACGGGACTGGAGGAATTGAGTAGAAAGTTTCTTAGAGACACACTGCTGTTAAGTGGTATAGCTTGGATGCAAACCCAAGCTTGTCTAACCTCCATGTTTAACCACTTGGCCACATGGAACAATAAACTTTAAGAGGAAGACAGATGAGTGATACTTTTCTCGGTAGTCAAAACAGAACACCCTAGGCATCATGAGTACCAGCTGCCTAGGTTTCGATAGTGCCTGGGATCTACAGAGAACGGAAAGTAAGTTCAGATCAGCAGAACCTGCAAAGAAGGAAGAGGGGCACACTCAAGCAGCCGGTAATAACGCGGGTATTTTAAGGCAATTGGTATGCTCTGCTGAGGTATTTTCAATGCTGTATGGCTCTTCTAACCCAGTCTACATGAAATCTTCCCCTCCAAAGAAGGCTCTGAGTATTTAAAAGTGACCACCAGAATTTCCAAGCAAGGAAGAACAAATTCAATGAAGAAAACTAGCAAAGAGAAGAGTTTCTGTTGCCCAGATTCGATGTCGGGTTGCTCCACTGCCTAAATGTTACCAACTCAGACAGCAAGGAGAGCTGTCGCTGGAAGTCCTCCGCCAAGAAATGAACCAAGAGGCTGTGGAGCAGGGCCTAAATGCCCCAGCACTACAGTCATGTGTGTACAAAGTCACAATCATGCACTTCTCTTAGGAAGGCCCGCTCACGTAACACAAAGGATGCATTGAGCACAGGTGCTCCGGAAGTACACTCCCTGGATTTCTCAGCTCATTCCTTCATTTACCAGCTATGTGACCATGGGCAGGTCAGTCTTAGGGCTTCAGTTTCCTAACCTGCAGTAAAGAAAATAACACTACCTGCTTCCGAGGGCTATTGTGGGACTGAAGTTACGCCATCTCTGTTAGGCTTAGACAACATCCCAGAGCTAGTACACGTTCAGTAAATATTGAGGACGAAGACGGGGAGGAGGGTGTCAGAGCTACTGCCGATGTTTTTTCTTTATTACAACTACAACATTTTAAATTTCTTCTTTGATCATCTCTATGGTCACAAGAAGGCATTGCAAATTCAAAAAATTGGATTTCTATTCATTACTGCTTTGCTGGATTCAATTCATCAGTATTGTTAGTAGTGTTGTTTAGAAAAAACGTTAATAAATGGGAACACATTAACCTGAAATCTTCTGATTCCTTTAAAGTGCTTTACTATGGGAAAACATTGTGTCATTAAGACTTTGTGAAGAGGTGAAGGGGACCTGGAGACGGGGCAATGAGAGAATGAGGAGGGAAAACGGAGCTGCAGATGACTAAGATGTGACGTGCAAATGCACTAATTTCCCCAAACTCAATATAATTATTATGCACTGAAAGCATGTAATAGCACAAATAATAATTATAGAAATAAAGACAAGCCCAATATGCTGTAGTAACAAACCCTGACTTACATACTTCCCGTACACACCGCGTGTACACAATAAGTCACACCCTGCACACCCACGCACACCTTTTGATTTGGGTAACTGGCTTCCCACTGACTCTGGAGCTCAGCGACTTCCTACTACCGCCTTCCATTTAGGATTCTTCATTTCTGGTGTGTACGTGAAAAGTAGGGAGGGAGGAGGGAGGAGAAGGGAACGGGACAAAGGGCAGAGCGAAAAGTGACATGGCGGCCGAAGGCAAAGCCACTTTTCACGGCTGGAAGTGGCGCGCCACTCCTGGAGTCCCACCAGCAAGCACAGGCCCCGTACACATAGATGCCTGCACATAGAATGGGAAACGCCCGGTCATCGCAACAGCTGAAAGCTGACTCTTTCACATTGCATCCCAGCACAACTGCAGGGACTTTCAGTCAAAGATCCCTGAAGTAGAATAGGGGGAGGAGCCTCGCAGAAGCCTGACCAGCGCACTTACGGCTGGTGGGTAGTCCTCAGAGACAGCGCACAGCACAGAAACACCTTCATCGGCGGATTCTGAGGTGTGGGAAAGACCTCCATCAGCCATCTTCAATAAAAGCCCATGGTATGCTGAGCAAAGTGAGTCACACGCAGAACACTAAATATCGCGTGGTTTCGCTGATATGAGAAACTCAGAATACAGGCCTTTTATAGAACCAAACAGCAGTGCAAGTCGGAAAGGAGAGGATGATGGGGAACGGGAGGGCCACGGAGGGGAGGGGAGCGATTGGAACGCCGATGTGAAACATACGTGGACAAAATGCTCAAGCTCATTGTAAGCATATACCTCATACATACATACACATACACATATAAATGGGGGAAAACTCAGGATTTAAGGAATACACTGATTAAATTTAGAAGCATATATTTGGATAAATGACTAATTGATACTAATAAAAAAGGATACACTGAGATAATCTGTAAGGCCTAGCTCCCTTTCTGCTCCAATTAGAGCAGGCTTTTTATACATTTGCTACCTAACAATTTTCTCTACTTTCTACCATTTGAGCAAGGGGGTTAAAAAAATTACTGATTCTTTAGTTTTTTTTTTTTAAAGTTTTATCAACTAAAAGGCACATGTATTGTGTTGTGATTCATTTGAAATATTTTGCAAATTAAATACATTTGTATGTGTACATACGTGCACATAAATCTCTCTTAAAGACCAATACATGTATTGGACATAAGGGGAAAAAATTATTTTTTTTTCTGTATAATTACATTCAGTGCTTAGGAAGAAGACAGGCAAAGCTGAACTACCAGCAACACGACACAAGAACACACACACAACATACAGAACACACACACGACACACAGAACACACACACACACACTGCAATGTTGGAGGACTGCTTGTCTACAAAGACGGACAGGTTGGAGGCTTTTGCAGGTAAATGGAGGCAACTTGAGACCAGCATGCACAGAGAAGTGAGTCAGAAGCAGAAGGTTAAGTATCGAGTGGCTTCTCTCATATGAGAAACCCAGAACACAGTCATTTCACAGAAATAAATGGGGGAGGGGAAGGATACGGCAGAGTCACAAGAGGAAGTGGAGAAAAGTGGGTAACTCAGGCACGATCTACATGTTCGGAAAATACTGAAGTTAAATGTAAATATGAATCACATATATGCTTATTAATAAAATGGGAAAAAATAGAAAAAATAAATTTGTGATGAATTTGCCTCAAAAGAGAAAAGAAAGAAATAAAAGCTACCATAAACTGAAAAAAAGTTGTTAAAAATTGCTAAAAACATAGAGTCTGCTTTGAGGTGTCTTCAGAAGCATCTACAATTTTTCATTCCACTTTAAAGAAATAGAAACTGATAATCACAAAGGCTACATCACTGGCTTGCTTCATGCAAGAAGGGTAATGTACAATCTCTACATTGAACCCTCACTCAAAGTTCTAAATTAAAATACATAAGATACTTTTGTAAATTTTATTTCCATGACCCTTGATTTCAATAATCCTTTCAATAATATGAGAAACTCTTAGTCCCAAATGAGTCACATCAGAAGATATTTGTTTACATTTGTAAAGAAATTTCTTCTGTCTTTAGAGAGGAAAGCCACAAGTAAACCAAGAGTAATGCATGAAACTGGTTCCATCTAAACCAAAAGCAAGGAACTTACCAGTTAAGTCGGCATAGGCAGCCTCGTTAGAGGTAGGCCTACAATTCCAATTACGCTCTTGGAATTACTATAAATAGCTTACAAACCTCCGTGGCCTCCGTTGAAGTCCACAGAATGATGGAGTATGACTTCAGAGCAAGAAGATCTAAGTGGAAGGAGTACAGTGAAGGAATGACGTATGAATGACTATATCATGACGATAGAGCATTTTCCAGGTTCAGTTCTTCCGATTTAGCATAGCAAAATAGTATGTGCAATTCTTATGGTTTTACCAAGCAGTAAGCAATAATGTGTGCATACGTAACTCAATTTACCCATCCACAATCATATGCACACATACAGTTTTAGTCAGGTTGGGCTGCTGTAAAAAATCATGTATGGAGTTGTACACATACCAAAGACTTATCACCATTCTACAGGTTGGAAATTCGAGACGAGGGTAACAAGAATTCCTGGCAAGAAAAAAATATCCTTTTTCTTCCTGGTATACAAATATCCTCCTTTTTTCTCTGTGTCTTTACATTTGGAAAGAGTCTAGCTAGCTTTCTGATTTCTACAGAATAGCTATTCTGTTCATGCAGGCCCCACACACATGAGCACATACTCTCCCAAAGGCCCAACATAATCACATGGGGGTGTGAGTCTTACAAGGCCGCAAGCACCAGCCTTTTGTAGGTATGCATACCCACCCCAGGCATGTTTTCCTATTGATCACTTCAGGGGATTAGTAAAATCTTCCAGCTACGGGTGAGTGATGAACAGAGGCACATCTTGAAACCTGGGTGAGCCCTAGTTGCCCTCGGGTTTTCACAGACTGTCTGAGGCCTCCAGGGCTAAAACCATTAATGAACACTTTGGGAGATATTTATGTCTTTTTTCTTGCTTGTTTAAGTTTCCAAATAAATGTTTGCAAGACTCACCTAGATGAAATGAACTGATTGTCTACCAGTGGGATCTAGCCTCACGTGTGTTCAAGCTCCAGGTAATTTCAATCAGCCAGTGTCTGAAGACCCTTTCTTAGATCATGGGCACCATCTTGGCTGAGTGTCCTCCCTGGCTTGTTCTCTTGTCAAGCTCACTCACCGTGCAAATGGTCAATGACTTGTTCCCACCCCTGCTTGGCACAGAAGCACACACCAAACTGATGGGGATGGAGACCTTGCTCTTAATAAGCCCAAGAAATATTTATAGACAGAAAGACATACAACCCATCTAGGAAAGTGGCAGAGGTCCATAACATTATGCCATAAAAGTACCACTAGGCGGGCAAACCTAGGAAACCTTACCAGCAGTGACGGGTTCATTGCTGCTGTTTTGCAGCAAGCTCAGGTATTTCTTTACATAAAAACAGGTGGGGAGAGCTGAGAGCAAGGAAGAGCAAGAGGATTTAAGTGGAAGACATGGACAGCAGGCAGCGGGGCGAGGGCCCTCGCCAACACCACTTCTCTGCGGCTTCGTCACGCCTGCTGCCGTTCTGGGGCCTCACTGCTCATGCTGTTCGCTCACCCCTCCTGCCCCTAGGAGCCCCCTGCTCTGCACCTGCAAAGCAGCAAGAGGGCCTGTTTATGCAGGTACAGCAGGTACTGCAGCAACGTACACAGGAGAAAATAACGCCCAATGAAAGATTGCATTATCCTAAGTGTTTTTCTAATTCCTTATCCAAACAACAACAACAGAACAGCCTTACCCTTATGCCATAGCTGCAGGGCAAGTAACAAAATCAGCTATATTTAATACGCAAGCTGTGACTTGCATTAAAACTTCTATAATATAAGCAATAAAGATATTTTGAGAAAACTGGAATTATTTGATTCTTTCAAAAGAAGTCTTGAATATCTGCTATATTCCTTGGCGATTTGTTATCTGTTGCATAGACTAAGAGATCAGATTTTAGGTTGATTATCACAGTGATGGAGGAGGTAAGGGGCATGTGAATTATACAGTGTTTCCCATACTAATTTGAAAAAAAAAATTCAGCGATTTCAAGGTAATGATATTCCACAGACCATACGTTGGAAAATCCGGATCCAGTCTCGACTCTCCCACTCGTCTAAGGATCCAGCTCCTCCGCGAGTGTCACGAGGGGTGGCTCACCTCAGTGGAGGAAATGTGCCAAGTGGCCAGAAAGCCTTGGTCATGACGGCTGGAAAGCCGCTCCACTGGACGACGCTGTTTCAACAACAACAACAACAACAACGCTTGTTGTTGCAATGGTTATAACTATTATTATTATTCTGACCCCCATCTGCTACCCTGGTCACCCTTTCTTCTCTTCTTATGTTCCTTCCTATGGCACTCTGATGACATAATAAAAAGCAAAAATCTGGTATAACGACAGCAGTACGTAAATTACACTGACACAATAACGAAATACATTATTTTGCATTCAAAGTGAACCTGGAAAATCAATGCCTTGTTTCGCTTTACTTTATGACATGCGAAACATACTTTTGCGTAAAAGGCATCAGATGGGGCCTTTTTGTGGTGTTCTGTGCCAGTGTGGCATGTCAAGGAGCTGGCCACTGCTTCCTGAGAGTTCAGAGTCTGTTTTCCATAAGCCCAGGGTGAGTGGTCTCTGTCTAGTCGTAAAGATTGATCTCTAAGAGACATCTCCAGATGCCATTTCCTGAGAATCGTTGCTTCACATTGGCTGAAAACAAACCCATCTAAGCACAAACTGCCACATCACCTTGCGAATCCAAGGTAAGTGAGAAACATGAAGTTAGTATGAACAACCTGAGATAAAGAAATTGCAACTTCCAGTCGTCACTGACGAAGCAGAATTCAATGTCCACTTGATGAGCCTCCCAAGAGAAAAACATTAAAGTCACTTATTTTGCATCCTTCCTCCGCATTTGCTACTGAATCGTGCTTGTTTTAACCCCCTTAATAATCATATAATTCCTAGGCCTTCCATGATTTTATACATATCTTTTTTGGCTATCTAATTAACATTACAGTTTTTGCTCTACATATGCTGTATAATAGTAGATTCTATCCTATCCTCACAAAACACATTAGGCTTAATAAATATATTTATGAGAATTACTGTGTACAGTCCTTATGCAATCAGCCATGCTGGGCATGATGGCCCAAGACGAAGAAATCCCATTGACTTTTTGTAGCAAATTAGTCTACCACCTAATCGGTGAACCTGCTAAGCTTTTGAATTATGACAAGAACCAGCAGCTCAGTTAGAACACTCAAATGAATTATATCAATTCATAAACTTGTTCATGTCCAGATTTCATTAGCCACACATTAACAGCATTTTATGTTTATTACTGCTCTGACATAATCTATAAATAACTGAAATGCTAATCATAGTGTTCTGCCGGGCATCATCATTTAATCATAAAGAGATACATTATTATAAACTATAATAGATAATAACAAGTCTGGGTCAATGGCCGCATATTAAAAGATCACAATTATATCCTATAAGGGTATGTACCTCATACATTTGGTGACACACAGGTCCATATCTAATCACTTGTAAATGTTTCCCCTCTGACACACTTATAGTACAAGGTGACACAATTAAGAAAATATGCTTGTAAAACAGTACAATCCTCGAGCATCAAAGTAAACAGAGAACAATTAACAGTGGGTGAAACATCTTCCTACCAATGCCAGTCCAATTAACGCTTTGTGGTCAGCTGGTTTATTCGCAGGAAAGGGATCTGTGTTCCCACTAGCTGAAAAAAAACTTTTTTTTTTTTAAAGGAAGAGAATGCAGCTGGTCAAGCTCTAACTGGAAATATCTATTAAATAAAACCAAACTTCAGTTATAATTGAGCTTAAATTATAAAACAAAAACAAACCACTGATTAGATCGTCTCCAAGTCCTATTAATGGTTTACTGCAAACAGTAATGTGGTAATCTTGTTTCACATTATAAAATAATTTCATGTACGGATATTCACACTGCCTTGCTAGAGGTAATAACTTTCAGACTCAGCAAAGCCACTGATTTTGAATGGTGCCACTGTCACCGTTCATGCCACCGTGGTATCACCAGAGTCATGTTTCAAGCAGTTGATGACAGAGCCCTGATCAAGTTCAGATAGTGATTTAACAAGATGAGAGGGTCAGGTATGTGTTTCCCGTGCTTTTTGCTTCAAGAAAATACTCTGATAAAATACCAGCTGCTACACAAATAATTTCTAAAATAAATTATCAGCTGAAAGAGCTCGAAATGAGAAAGGAGTCTGACCCAGGGTCCAAGAATTAATGACAGATTATTAAACTAAAGTATTTCGCACCAAGAATTAGCCACTAATTTAAAGCCATCGTGGAACAGGACGTGGAGATGGAGTCTGTCATTGCCAGCACGTGCACCTCGGAGCTCAGGGTGAATCGAGGGAGATAAAGAGAGGAATGTAAAACACTGTGGAAACCAACCTCTGGAGACTTAATATTCTGATCAGCTCACCTCGGAACATCTGGCTCTTAAACGTTCAAGCTCAGAAACAAGAGAGCTAATGAAAGCGGCTCACATTATCTCCCCATCAATGTACCTCACAAACACCTGCTAAAATTAAAACAAATCGAATCTTGATTGCTGATTAAGTACGCCTTCTTTAGCTAGATATTCTGTCATTATTTGCCCTGGCGCACAATGCCTAAACTGATGATGGCGGGCGGTGGGCTGCGGCGGCAAAGGTGGACGCAAGGCGATTCCGAGTAGACGAAGGCACACGGGAAGGGATTAACTTTGGCTACTGGAACCCCGCAAAAAAATGAAAGTGAGTTTCCGCCCCCCTCCCCCAAACCAGGAACGAAAGTGATCCAACTGAATTCAAAACAGAAAGGTGAGACCACAGCCATCCACTAGAGTACCCTGGCACCCCGACCCTCAGCACCGCCCTTCGCCAGCCGGGCCTGGCTGCGTTTAATTTCCTCCCGAAGCTTGGCGTGCAAACTGAAAAAGTACCTCTGACCCCTGTTTCTGACTGCTTTTATTCAATTCCCTTGACGATGCAAGCGCTTAATATGTTTTATTTCCTTATTTATTTATTTTAGGATTTGTAAACCTTTCCAGACATATGCTGGTAATACCAAAAACAGAACACCCCAAGCCACGTTTGGTTTGTCCGCATCTGAAACAAATACTTGCACTGTTTTCTTTTTTTTTTTTTTCTAGTTACACAATTTACTGCCAATAAACCTAGAGACCATTCAGAGTACCACTTCACTAGAATGAAAATTCCCATTTGCGTTTTCATCCCACATATATAAATACCTTCCTATGTAAACACGGGTGACAGATGTGCGGCTAATCTACCATGTTAACTTCATTGGAGAAATGGTGGTTTTGTTCAAACTTTATTAGCTAGACTAGAATTGATCCTGATAACTTTTAACTCAATATTTTACCTGGTCCAAGTACATTCCCAGAATTCATACAGCTCAACAGCTTCCTTGGATTGGCAATCCAGTCATACAAATTTCCTGTGAAAATCATCAACTTGCATTTGCCTCAATGTCTTTTGATTAAGAAAAGAAAAGGTGAATTGAGAAACAAATAGCACGTAAATCCTTCTTAACACCAAACCTGTGCAACCTGGTTTTATTTATCTGCCCATTTTGACTGACACAATAAGGTCACACCGGCACATATGTCTGGCATACTCATTTCATCATTAATGTGCCTCTCTATCTGAAACGTAGCTTCAAATGGTAGGTTACTCCAAGGTCGTATAGAGGGCACCCGACGAAAGGAGAGAAATATCCAAGAATCGCTTATTGTTCCTTGACTCTTTTTTTCTTATTGCATTCTAAATTATTTAAATATACTATTAGGCTTCGTATTGGAAAAAAACAGATGTTTTCTAATTATGAACTGATTTTACAGTGTGATGGTGTCACATATTTAAATTACAAATACACATTTTTAGCATTCCAGCTGTGCTTTACAAGAGTTTAATTTGCTTCTTCTGATATGTCACATTGCACCTGCCTTTTTAAAACTCCTATAAATGTAAAACATTACTCAAACACAATTATTAAGACATGATGAAGAATTCTAAAGATTCTGAACAGCTTATAGAAGATGAATTTTATATAAAGATTCAATCATGAATCTACCGAATGTATACTCGGAGTAACATTTACAAATATTTTTAGAGGCACATAAATTTGGACTGATGAGTTGTGTACATATATGTGACGTTCAGGAGGGTGTAAAATCCAACTTTATTTTTGTGGTACCTTTCTTGTTAACTATATTTTCAAGCAACTCGTATAAACATGAGTTTAAAATATCTGCTGTAATCAACAACATGAAAATGAAAATTAATTACTTATTAAGAACTGAGGCATTTTCATTGCATAAGATGTAAGAAAATACTTTGCCCAGATATTATTACTTTGAATAGTACTCTGGTTCTCTTTAAGGCCAACTCCATGGCACAGCAGGTGCATCAATCACTTCAGAACAAAATGTTATGAAGAACTGAAACTTTAAATTAATATGCACTGTCCTACACAATTAGCGACCTGTAACAGTCCATCGGTTAATGGGTGATGAGCCCATTTTGGCTAGTTTATCGTGGTCATACTGTACAACAGGGTCACCTAGTAGGGCTTGAGTCCTGGGAGAAGCATCTGGCCCACTACAGTTCAATGGCAACTTCAGGGATAAGGGTTTAACTCATCAGACTCTGAGCAGGAAAACAAATAAATTCAAATGCATATATGAATGAAGATACCCCAAAGGCAAAAATACCAACAACTGAATGAGTATTAACATAAGGTGCCAGAGAAAACAGCAATGGGCTATGTATTTTACTTCTTGTTTTTCTTCGGAGAAATCTGAGGTTTTAGAAGAAATAAATTTGGAGAAATCTATTATATACACACTGATACATGTTCATGCACACATGCACACACACACAAACATACACACATATGGAGCGGTATTCATTTAGGCATTATATCCTTGCAAGAGGTGCTTATTTTCTAGTGTACTCACTGGTTCCGGAAATACACAATTGTATTAATAGTGACTATGGCAGAAGAACCGGAAAGGACATGCATGTAGCTTCCACCCAGTGCTAGCGTTTCAAAGGAGAAAAGAGAAGCGTCGAAGAATTGACATGTTTAAATGATAGTGTGGAGTGTTTCTCCCCCCTTTCCTATTTTCACAATAATGGCTGAAAATAAACCATTTATAACCCTTTCAAATCTTAATACGGCTAAGTGATTTATTTCTGTAAAAATTGACTTCACTGTCCTCAGAATAAAATATTCAAGACAAAGCCAATAACGATGCATATACACTGTGAAACTGGAACTCCCCCACCTTCCTGTGCATAGCTTAACATAATGGTGAATTGACGTTTTTTAAAGAGAAGTCTGAAGATTAAATGAGGACGGTAAAAGTATTACGGTAATAAATTTTACTAGCAAACAAATAAAATCACATTGTAAAACCTTTCCAAAAAAGAGGCTTTAACTGCAATGCATAATCATATATAAAAACCTAAAATGGAAATTTTTATCCATTAAAGTGTGAACAAGCTAATTCCGAGTAAATGGGAGGGCATTTGGAACTAGAAAGTGTTCATCCAGCACTCTTATTGAACAAAGACCTTATTTTAATCATAAGGTTATTGACTGCAAAGCGAAGTGTTGCTGTCAAATACAGAACTTTCAAAATGACTCATCTATCGGTCTTACGTTCCGTAAGCTTTCATGGTCTGTCATGGTCGGGGGCTGCCTATCTTGACCGGATATCTCTTATCCCCCACGATTACTCCTCTGATCAGTACATGTTTGCAGCACACGATGCCACTTTCCACTTAGAGAACCAGTGCATACACATATCACGCCTGTACTTGTACAACCTGCTCCCCTCCCGTCTTCCCCATTCATCGTCCTCACCTCCGCCAAGTCTACTTCCTTGTTTCCTGTCATCTCTCTTTTACATTTCTACAATTTTAATTTGGGGTTTCTTATATGAGAAACCATAAGATATTTAACCCTCCGTGTCCGGCTTACTGGCTTAGAATTATTTAACTAGAATTGTGTTTCTTTGTTTGCTTGTTTTGTTTTGTTACTGGAGATCAACTCCAGGGCCTTCATACTGAGCTACAGCCCTGGTTCATTTTTTACCTTTGATTTTGAATCAGGGTCTCACTAAGTGGTTAAGTTGCCCAAGCTGGGCTCCAATCTGCTATTTTTCTCCCTCAGCCTTAGTGCTGAGGTAGTACCAGGAGAGTGCTGGAATTACAGACCTGTGCCTCTGAGCCCCGGTAGACCAGATACCCTACATCCCCTGGGGCATCTACCCTGCTCTCAGTCCTCAGCATTCTGAGTCCCAAACAGTCTTTCCAGCCATTAGTGACCTTCAACTTCCTGAGCTTCCGCTTTCGAGCTCAGGAAGCCACCAGAGTGGTACAGAACAAGTACATGTAAACTAAACCCCTGACTACCTGGTTCAGGTTACAAACCCTTAACTATACGCTCACCCTGAGCTCTGACCCGGGTTGTGGACTTGGCTCTACGTTCCGGCCATTTCAGGATAGCCCAACTCCATAGGTGAGGGCAGCAAGATGCCTTTCGATTTCTGCCAAGCAGGAGTCCAAGGATGAAAGAGGGTGCCTCTGTCTGTGATTTGCTAAGAAGCCCTAGACTGAAGGAATGCACCAGCAAGCAGTATTTTATTATTTCAGAAGCAGCCACCATTAGACTCAGTTTACCACAAATGATGGTGACAGGCTCTGCTGCAAGTAGAAAAGCTTCCTGCACTTGCAGAAGCAGCTACCCTATTGTGAACAGAGACAGGAACAGGAACGGAGAAGCTGCACGTGTGAAGGACAGACACCTTTAAGGACAGCAACCTCAGCGTGCTCCCACCTTCAGGGACAAAAGGCAGCACTTCCAAAATGCTACTCTCAATACACAGTTGAGAATGCAGTGGACAGATGAATTTGTTAAAGAGATAATCAGGTTAATAAGCGCAATGGCAAAGATCTTCTATACATATTCGACTGACCCAAACCCCTTGATCCTTGGCTACTTGGAACTTCCTGGCAATTCTCCTTAAACATCCCTTTTATTAACTATATGTGATAAGTTCACTAGGTAATATAATATTGGCAAAAAACGTAGGCATGAGTGGTAGTGACATTTCCAACTTTGGATCTCAGAGAAGCCTTGGCTTTGGTCCTTAATTCCTTTGCACAAGAGGTGCTTCTGAATTGCTGCAGGGGATCTGGGAGACAACCTGCTTCATTTCTTCACACCCTTGACACATGGGGGATAAGAACAGGTTGCCATAGCAGCAGGAACTACATTTACTGATAAATAACCAGACCCATGCCAGAAGAACTGCCAATGTAACCAGAGGATGAGTGAAGCCCTGAGACAAGAGAGGGAGGCGAGGGGGCAATGTGGGAGGTTCTGTCCACTTGTGCCCCAGGCTCTTTCTAGGAGCGCAGGGATTCCGCTGGTCACAGAACCAAGAGCCGAGCAGGACGCTGCTTTACGACAAAAGCAGCGCCGATCCGCCATCACTGGGTCACTTGGTGCTCAACCTGTCAGGTCCTCCTGTTCCATATTTTTTCACCGGCCATAATTTTAACAAGGCACCATATGCATGAGTGGGACAGAGAACGACATGCTAAATCCAAGATCGACATGTCTGAACCAAGAAGAGTCCCGAGAGAGAAGCAGTTTGAAAGTTATAAACTTTCCATATTATTTCTGGAATGAGAAAATCCAGATGACGTTTAAAAAGATTCAAAGGAAGCTGACCAAAATAGTACAGAAAATCCTTCCCCAATTCAAAAGAATGTCACTTGATGGATGACTGGTTAACACTGGGAATTTGGTTGTCAGCTTAAGATCTGCGGGAAGATTCTAGTAACAAAGAAAACAGTATGAAGTCCCCCAAAGAATCCAACTGCCCAGCATGGTAGAGTCACAGAGCCTGGCCTGGGCCAAGTCCACCTCATTTCTGGAAACACCAACCAACGGAAAAGGATTTTATTCAAAGTTTCTCCTACATAAAGCAGAGACAAGGCACACAAGAAGTCGAGGAAAGACAAACCCACAGGGAGTTTCTTGAACCGGCGGGGATGTGGGGAAAAGCATTTTGGTCGTGTTCTCAAAAATTCTAAGACAGCTTTCCTTGAAAAACAAGAGATGACGGATAAAATTATCAGGAGTTAAGCTGGTTGTGAGAAGAGTTAGTTGAAATGCAGGTGTAGGTTATTCAAAAAAAGAAGCTGAAAGAATTAGGACAGATTGAAAAGAATCTAGAATTCTACTCATAAATGAATCTATAAAAAAAGAAATAACACATAGACTGTGTTAACAACAACAGAAAGAACCAGGCCAGAGTCATAGAGGCAGTGGAGTTATACTTGCAGAGGGCAGAGGGAAAGTGCAGGAGACACAACCAGCCATGAGGCAAAGACCACAGAAGACAGGAAGTGGAAAGCCAGCCGAAGAACTGGAGGGGAAAAAGGATACCAGAAGGGTAAATCTATGCCAATGTCGTGCTTGTAAATTCATATCATCAAAGAATGAATGCGGCGCTGAGACATGACAGGGAGGTGCGGGGAAAACGCTGGAGGTTCTGGACACTCGTGCTCCATGTCCATTCCCAGGAGAGCAGGGCCCTGCTGGCCACAGAACCAAGAACTCAGTAGGACAGGAATGTAAAGAAAAATAAAGGAAAAACAAAGAAGCAAAGAAGAAAAACAAAATAGTCACACCGGTCTTATACTTCTATTAAGATTCACTGAATCCCAGGTGGTCATGAAAAAGTACTACACAATTTTGAGGGAAAAGGTTTTTGACCTAATAATCTACAAACAAACAAACAAACAAAAAGATTGTGGTGCATTTTCAAAGGCCCTAAAGATATTCTCAGTTACCCAAGTGCTCAATAAGTACGTGGTCCTTGTGCCCTTTCCAAAAGAAAAATATGTGCTCAGAGGTACAATTAACAAAGAATAACAAAGACTGGAAGAATAGCACAGTGGTTAGAATGCTTGCCTAGCAAACTGCAGGTCCTGGGTTCAATTCCCCAGAACCACATAAAATGGGCATAATCGATGGGCATAATCCATTTTACAAAGAACTCAGACATTAAAAAGAAGATTCCTTTCTATGTCACATAATCACAATAACAATAAAGCAAAGAGCTAACTATAACATCAGATATAGAAGAGTTAGAATTTCAATAGTAGTTGGAGCAAAAGAGTCATAATATGACATCAAATCTGTCATACAGTTACAACAATATCAACAGTAAAATTTATTCTCTGAATTGCACGTAATCTAAGTCTCCAAAGGAAGCAATTAACTGCAGTAAGAGACTTTAGACTAAATTATCTAAAGAGTTAGGGAAGGGATAACAGCCACTGGTCATTTAGGAAGTACCCACCATCATCCCATCACAAGTCAGGAATGATGCTGAGGTTTTCAATCTGCAGCCCTGACCACAGGAGAGGGCTGCGTTTTTCCTTTCACACTCTGGTGAGAAGCCGAGCCCAGAGTTTGCACTACGTCCAGCTTCCCGAGCTGGTAGCGCCCCGGCTCAGCTTCCGCGCTCTCACAGTCCGAGAGAAATTAAAAGCAGTGGTTAGAAAACGGCCAGATACAAACGACCACTTCAGAAAAGGAGGACTTCTCTTCTACATCTACAGTAACAGAGTATGTGCAAGCAACCCCGGGGAGATTCTCGACTGAGAAAATCAGGCGGACAGCAGGGCCTGGTGGCCCAGGCTTGTCATCCAGCAGTCTGGGAAGCAGAGGCAGGAAGATGGTAAATTCCAGAGCCCAAGGTAAGCAACTCACCGACGTAGTAAGACTGTGTTTCAAAATCAAAAATGAAAAGAAATGGGCTAGGGACGTAGCTCAGGCTGAAGGCCTTGGGCCCAATCCCCTGTGACAAGCACAAACAAAGAATCACACAAAACAAACAAACAAAAAAAACCCTGCAGGGACAGAGGAGGAAGACTAGAAATAGGCACTGAGAACCAAAAATGCAACAACAGGCATTCGTGCCACAGCAAGGAGGGGTGAACTGGATGAGAATGTTGTTCTTCTCCATATCACTTTATTTTTTTTAACTTGACAAAATGATTTTGGCATTGAATTTAAGAAGAAACGAAACGAGTAGAAGACTAGACTCAGACTGTGCGCCTCACGGAGACAGTGTATCTCTGTCTTGCCTACCACCCCACCCACAGGAGGAGCTCCACAAACATTTACTGAATAAAGAATAGCCAAGACATTTTAGAAAAATAATCTAATTAGTGTTTCTAACTAAGGGAAACTAATGTTTCTAGCACTCTGACTAATGAATGAAAACTTGATTTGATAAAGGTTAATATCTTAGATTTAGAAAACAAAAATCCAGATTGATAAGAGAAACACAAAATGTCTTTGATGGTTCCAAGAATATAATTAGAAATAAAAGCAATTTGTGTATGGAAATGTTTGTTTATGGCTTATTAATAGTAAAAGTTTTGTCCCTACCTAATGATAATAGAGCAGTAAAATTAATCGTAACATGTTCATACAAAGAATAATATACAGCCTTCTAATGTTCTACTGAATATTTAATGGCTTTTATTTGGCTTATTCATTTGACAAATGCTCACAATGTAATGGCAGAAGAAAAAGCAAAGTTTCTCTGAGAGTATAAGCTAATTGTGGCTTGATTTTAGAAAAAAACACACAGCTCTAAGAAAAGGTTAAAAAAAATCCAGGCAGAAACACACTAAAACATCAGAAGGATAAGTTAAATCATTGTTATTCCTCATCTTTTATTTTCCTATTGGTATATTCCTCAAGTTTCCTTATTTTCTATAATGATTTTAACTCTTAAACAAGAACAGCTCTCTGCAGACCAGTTTATTCAAGGTAATAGAGCCAGATTACTAAAAGTGAAAATAAATCTGGCCACACTTTCTATTTCAGTATCTCCAAATTTCAGAGGATGTCAATTTCCATATGCTGCACAATCCTCGGGGAAGGTCTGATGTTCAATCTATGGGTCCGAAGAAGATGCTTTTCCCCAGCACTATGTTTTCTACAGTCTCTTTCACACTCTACCTGAGGCTCGAAACACTCAACTGAAAATGTTTATGTTGAAAGAAAATTCTGAGTAACTTAAGATAATCTTTAAAAACACTTTTTGTCTTTTATACTCGATACTCGTGCAACAGAAGAAGAAAATATTCATTGAAACAACAAGAAAGAAGCATTTCCCTGAAGCACACAGAAGCACTGAGGGATGCAGCCCTACAGCACGGCTGCCTCCCCAGTGCTGGGCAGGACACCACATCTTGCCTTGGAAATTAAACCTACCATCACTTTACCTGATTCGATTGAGAAAATTATTTTGGAAAATACTAAAGTGCTTAAAAAGAGAAACTTAGAAAATTTCCACCTGTGCCTGGAGTTCAGAGATAGAGAAATAACTATTTGGAGTATACATTCTAAATTTTTAGAAAAGACACGTGCAAATAGTCTCAATAAAGGGGTCAACAATATTTTAATAAGATTTTCTTAACTCTATCTTCTTTTCAACACTTGTAGACAAGTGTCAATGGCAGTGAGTTCATTTTAGGAATATACAACTTAACAAGCTGTCAGGTTTAAAATAGGAACAGGGATCTTGCTCATGACTCTGTTTTTAATGGGTAAGAGACATAATGCTTTTGAAGCTTCCAGGTAGGGAAGCCTGGACAGAGGCTTTTAGGGCCTGACTCTCAAGACGCACTGAGATGCATGGGAATTGTCTTTGCAAAAACCCCAGCGGGAGGCCCTGTGATGGGAAACTTGATTTCAACCCATCCGAGCTCTGATGTTCTGAGAGTTTGACATGGAAACCCTTACATAACTCAAAGCCAATATTAACAATACTCACTTAGCATGTTAAGCTGTAAGATGCACTTACAGCTCCCCACTGCACGATTTAATGTGATTCTCACACCAGCCCTAAGCCAGACAGGAAAGACATTATTCCCACTTGGCATATGAGGTCACCAAAGGTCCTAGGGAACCACAGTACAAGAACAAACATCTGAGGCGGTGAGTTAGACTAGAACCCGGGTTTCGGGAAGGCCTTTCTAGTGTTCTTTCCACTACATTATGCAGGTTTTCAAGGAAACGGGGCTCCAAATAAGGCCCTTCCTCCTCTCCCTTGGGTAACTTTAATAAACTCAGTGTAAAACAAGCAACAAACTGACTGTTCCCAAGCAGATGGGGCTGCCCAGCTGCAGCTGAGCAAGAAGGCGTCCAACATGCCCAACTCTCACGCACATCCTGTACATACGGCTCTATGAGGCTGGCAAAGGCAGACAGCACCTAGTCTGCGTACTTATCACCGGAGCAAAGGCCAAAGGCCTGCTAACTGCTCCAGAGGGACGGGCCAGCTCACGCGTGGACAAGGAGGTCGGGGAAGCAGGTGTGGACAAAGGGCTGCCAGCGAGTCCTGCCTCAGAGGCAAGATCGGAGTACAGACAGGACGGAAAAAGGCCACAGACAGGCAGCACGCGGGCACGGGAAGACCCTCCGCCGCGGGGCTGTAAGGCACGGTGGGTGCAAAATTTCAGTACAAAGATTTTTCTGAAAACCCAATATAATATATATATATATTATTTTGCAACAGGCCCCTCAATATATAATATATAATATACAATAATATATATATAATATACAATAATATATATATAATATACAATAATACATATATATAATATACTATATATATAAATTTTGCAACAGATTCTCTCCAAGTTGCTAAGTCATCCAAGGTGGGATCAAATTTGTGACTATCCTGCCTCGGCCTCCCAGGGTGCTAGGATGAGCGGCATGCACCGCTATGCCTGACCTCCTTCTGATCTACGCTTCTCATCTCAACTTTTTAGATGGCCATGAAACACTGATATTTAACTTAAGATAGATGATGGTTGGAAAAGGTACAGTACACATAGTAGGTGCTCCAGATACCAATATCAATGCAGTAACCATTTTCTCAGAGTTTTACATTTTTCTAAACTATCAGGCCACGACGCCATCTGCCTACATCTTACAGATCCTTCTTTCTTCGAATTTCCTTCTAATAGTCAGTGGCTAATCTTTTGATAGCGACCAGAATGCATGTGTTCCTTACTAAACATTAACGAAGCAACAAGTGCCGGCGCGCAGTAGGTCCCAGAACACCATGAGTTGGGTGAAAGGGTCTGATCAAAATCAACTGCTCAGACATGCTCAGAAGCCCGGCCGGCTCCTTTCCCCATTCTGACTTGTATCTTCAAGTGCCCCCCACACCAGCATCCTCTTCTTAGAACGCCTGATATGTATGTGATTGCATAAAAAGTAAAAACACACAAAGCCATATGATTCTAAGCAAACCAGCAAAGAGTCTGATGCAAAAAATCAATAACTTGTAATAA
Source organism: Ctenodactylus gundi (assembly GCA_004027205.1). Lineage (NCBI taxonomy): Eukaryota > Metazoa > Chordata > Mammalia > Rodentia > Ctenodactylidae > Ctenodactylus > Ctenodactylus gundi. The sequence continues at coordinate 2,548 of PVKB01002771.1, read as the reverse complement.
AAACTGAAACCTGAGGTTAACAAAAACATCATAAGTAACTGGAGAAGCATCAAGGCCCTAGACTAAAAGACTTCAGTCGCTGGGTGGGTCAGGGGAAAACAGAGTTCGCTGGAAGTAATTTAGTGACAAAAGAATTACAATAGAGGTGACAAAAATCCCAGAATTTGTAAGGCCAATGTAAATATAAATATAAATCAATTACTGGCTTATTATTTCATTAAACTGAAGATGGAAAGGACCAATTCTTGAGTCACAACATTTGCCTCCTGGGGTCCAAGATAGCTTCCCCTGTCAAATTAAAATAAAAAAGATAAATAAACATGAGAAATTAAGAATGTCGAAGTGTATGAAGGGAAAAAGAAAGAAGGGGAGAATGATGTTTCACAATTATTATCCAGGCTAAGAGAAACAAAATTACTTGATCATAAATTCAAGATAATCTGGTTTTCTTTATGAGTTCCCATTTTATTAATGAAAGGAAGGTAACACCTTATTGTACCCGGGTGAATTAAAATGCCTATTTGAAGAAGCAATCCTCCATAGGGGTCTTTAATAGAATCTGTGAATGGTTCTAGAGCCAGATAATTTAGCTGTAAAAAGGCAATATTAATATTAACCTCTCCCTGTGCACAGACCTACCTTGAGGGGCACAGGGACAGGGAAATGTTAACAGAATGAACCACACACCTCATTTCCTTAAAAAAAAAAAAAGGAACTATTTCAGGGGCAAAAATTGGACAAACCTCTTCTACCAACTGCTCACAATACGCACGGTTATCCTTCCACGCGTCCTGCTCCTAACTCTGAGCAGCGAATCAGCGATCCAGCTGACCTTGTATTCAGGGGGGTACGACTCGCAAGAAGCCTGATAGCAAAGCATTTAATTGACATAAACAGAAAAGAAAATGAAGTTCCAAATGCACAGCCATCTCACCAGCAGCCATGACAACACTTTGCCAAATTAGATGCAGGTGCTCGGGAGGGCCCCTGGAGAGAGTGACTTAATAAAGGGGAAAAAGATAATTCCAGGGAGGAGGCAAATACATTTTAATCGAACAACTGGTCAGTTGGTGCGAAGCACAGATACTGTAACAAATGGCTCATCTCTGCTCCAGACTTGGAGCCAGCTTTTTATAGAAACGTCAACACGTTTTTCTTTCTCCCATCTCTTTATAGCTCCTCTCACCAACCCCATCTTTGCCCTCGTCGGCATCTTCCACATGACTGCAAACCTCCAGAGTGTCTCTGTGTTCAGACCCTCTCGCTCCATATCAGCAGCCTTCAGAATTCCTCCTCCTTTGCCCTGCTGTCCATGGCACTCCCCAAACCAAACATCTCCAATTGCTCCCATAAACGATCTTCCCAAATAGGGATGGAATCAGTATTTCCACCGCAAACCTACTAATCGTCTCACATGGAGCGCTCTAATGTGGATGATGTGCGAGTCCCCTGAATGTCTCCCTGTTCTTCCCTCTCTAGCCACCTCTGCTCAACATGTAGACTAGCGTCTTCGTCACCACCTCCATTATGACAACACTTTGAGCCCTCAAGTCCTAGATCAAATGTTCCCACTTCCAAGATATCCTAACTATTCCATAAAGAAGTGGCTCTCCAAACTCCCACAGCTTTTTAAAAGATGCTTATCAAATTTCACCTTCTGCGATGATTATTTATAAACGCGTCTCCCCCCACTAAGACTAGCTCCTGAAAGAAGCCGTGCAGCCTTGCAAGAAGCGCAGAGATTTTGCAGTCCAACTAAGGCAAGCGTGATGCCAACATGCTCTACCACGCCCTGTACAAACCTGGTAAAGAACTGGCTTTAGCAACTGTTTGCTCAAGTATAAAATGGGCAATGACCATGTTTGTCTTAATTCCTGCTCTATAGATAAACAGCACTATATCTAAAGTTGCAGCACAATGCTAGATATACACAAAGAGCTCAACGAATTATAGCTATTACTATTACTGAAAGAAGACACTGTTTTGTCAGTTTTTTTTTTTTTCCATACTGGGCCAGTGTGGAGCTGCACGTGATGCTTGTCATGAATCTTTGTGTCTGGTAGAAGAAATACCAATTTTCACGGTAGAACATACATGGGGTGGACGCTTGAACGAAGCAGTCAACGACCCAAAGATGGTTTCTGAGCCCACAGAACATCCTCATGAAGTAGCAGATGCGTAGAAGCCTGCCTAGAGGTGAGGCAGGGCTAGGACGTTCCTTTCCTTAAAATCCGTCACTACCAATACCACCTCCAACCCTGGCACATTAGTTACTTTCTGTTCTCTGGACAAAACGCCCACCACTCAGAATTTGAAGGAAGACAGTTTATTGACATTTGGGTGCATGCCAACAGTCCATGGTTGGGTGGCTCTGATGCAGAAGCGACACAGTAGAGGTCATGGTGGAAGAACATCGTTCACTACGTGGCAGACAGGAAGCAGAGAGAGAAAGGAAGAGGAAGACAACCCTCACACTTTTAAGGCCACGCCCCCAGCGACTGACCTCCAGCCAGGCCCCACCTCCCACCAGCACAGTCAGCTACTGAAT